>CAEFZX010025258.1:0-220474 GCA_903066825.1 Alfaro cultratus
ATGTGGGGTATGCCAGGAATGCCTGTCGCACATCGGCGGACATGACGTATATTTTGGGTACTAAAAATGTTCAAAACTTTTTGTTTTACTGTTACAAGTTTACCATAATCTTCAGATTTAGAAATTTATTTAAAAATGATTTGAATTTATAATTTTTTTAATGATTTAATTTTAGTAAAATATTCTATTTCCCAAAGTCACTGGGAGCCACAACAGATGGATGAAAGAGCCACGCGTGGCTCCGGAGCCATTGGTTGCCGACCCCTGTTCTAGCCAAACAAACTACAGCTCAATTAAATCAGACTAACCAGGGCTGGTGAGCACCCTTAGACGCCGCCATGTGATTTGCTAAGTCACTATTTGTTTTAGCAAATAAAGCAGCTGTATTCAACGCAGTTACTAGAAAGTGTACATCTGAGAACCGTTATTTACTGTTGGGTAATGACTGGCAATTCTGGTTAATAGAAAATTATTTGAAGCCACAGTCACGGTTTCTCTTGCCAGGTACGTGTTATGGAACGAGAACATAGCATTTTGTGCCATCATGTCACTATCTCAAGCCAAGCCTACGTGAGAAAACAAAAATGTCTGTCAATCACTGAAAAAAATAAATTCTGATTAGACATTTTCATATGTTAATCGTGTTTACTTTAGAACCGCTGGGTAATCAGAGAACTCAGTATGTGATCCAAGGTCAGGGACTAAATAAATGGAGACACAGCTTAGTTTCAAAGTCCCTCAACTCTGGAACCAACATCTTCAAAATGAAATGTTCAGTAATTGTCGCACTTTGTTTTTATGCTAGATTTATCTTTTGATCTATCAGGGTTTTATTTATCGTACTACCTTTGATCTTACCATAAGGCTGATGTTATACAGATTATTCTGCATTAGTATTCCTTGCCTCAGTTGTATACAAATGATCTTGATTCCAAACTTTTGTACTATTGATTGCCTTTTTGTTTTACACCCCAACCCAAATGTTTTGGGGGGGTTTTCCGCTTAAAAACAGCATCTACTGCCTTTTACCCAAAATCTAGGAGACATCTAATCTGAGATAGTCTTAGTAAAACTTAGTTGTCTCTTTTCTTTTTTTTTTTGAACAAGCACGCTTACACATATAGAGGAACATCTCTGTTCCTCTACCTTCTCATGTATCACTGCACCTGTCAGTTTACTGTATCAGCAGGTTTGATCATCACACATCATTCACATCCATCTTCTGAAAGAGGATACACGCAAGGCGGTGAGCAGGCACACACACCGGTACCTACGGCTTTTGTTACAAGGTCAACCCGTTGGACATCGTTGTGTGGAGGAACAGGCGCTGTGGAGGACTTCAGAGTGTGTGCTTGAATGTGACAGTGTGTGTGTGTGTGGCGCACATTGTGGAAGAACAAGCGTGTGATCAAAGCCAACAGGTCTGTCTTCGCCGGAGGTCACAGGAGGTGACAGACATTCACAGAAGGAATCGTCAGGCGTCAGATTCCTTCTTCATCGCCTGGTGAATTGAATGAATAATCGATGGGATTCTTCATTCCAACATTCACTTCCAAGGAGAAATGGAAGAGTCACCAACACTGAGCATAAATAGAATAGACTTACATGGACTTGTTGTGACTTTTGATGAAATATATAGTGCTGAGTTATATATTTAACTAGTACTTCTTAGATTTTTTTGTTTAGGTATGCTGTTTAAAATTAGCTGTCTTTCTGGGGATCGTTGACGTCTTGGACAAAATAACAAGTGAATCCTCTGTTACTCAGGAACCCTGAGTCCAGGTATACTGACTCAGGTTCCTGCCATCTACCCAAGATGGCAAGGACAAGGTACACTAGGTATACTTTGCTAACTCTTAAGGACACGAGTCGTCTACACACTAGGAATCCCTGAGAGTCATGAAAGCTTTCCATCAAACACCTGCAGAGGACCTTCACACACCTTGAAGTACCAGGTTGCCATCTAACAATAAAACTGTTTTGATTTGTCAAGTGCGTTTAAACAATGTAGCAGACTACCTTCTAGCAAAGTCCAAAAAATATCTATATATTGAAGTTTTGTAAGATTGAGCTGATGAATACACAGTTTTTGACCCATTTCTGTTTAAACAGTCAACTTTAAAACAATCCAAAATTATTCTACCTTCAGAAATACAATGACAATACAGCGATGGCATGCGTCAGGAATGTACAGGGGCAGGAATGCAGGGATCTCGAAGATGCAGTGATGCAAAAATACTGGAAAATCGTCCATGTGAAACCCCCGAAACCAACAAATATTTTGTTTTTCAGAAGGTTTATAGGCGACACCATCGACTAGTCTCCATACTAAAGCATTGCGGTGTGTGTTAGGAGATTCTGCTCTGCTTTGTCACTGACCGGGCCACTGCAGTAGGAGACTCCTGCACAGCAGAGCAGCTTTGGTGGTCCTTTGTCCTCACTGCAATAGATCTTCTGATCTCCACCTGATGCCATCTTGCATTTCTGTAAAACTTAACTTCTGCTGTATGTAGCGTTAACATTTCTAGACCAAGTCTGTTGGGGAAAAACGCGGTGGAGGTCAAAGCATGAGGTATACTGAACATGATATGTTTCATCTTAAGTCTGAATGTACAGAAATGATACTACAGACTTTAATGTTGTTTCTTTTTTCCTTACAAACTTGTTCAGTTGGCTTTCCTCGAAAAATACTCTCCCAAAGGTTTTGTTGGGCAAATTTAAAAACGTTAAAATCTTCCAGAGGTGGAAAATATGTTCACTTTTAACCTTAATCTGCCTGTGTGACTGAATTCAAGTCAATTTGAATTTTTCCAAAAACCTTTCGTTTAAACTGTAAAAGTCTTTCTTTATTTCTTATTCCATTTCTAACCTGTAAGTGAATTGATGAGTTTAGAGCTTGAATATAGCAAAGGAGCTAGCAGCTGTCAGAAATACCAGAACATGAGGCCCGGTTCCCACAGAGAGTTTAACATCACCATTCTCAGGTCAGGAACAAGTTGAGACAGGGAGAGACTCTCTAAATTAAGACTGAAATTTCCTGATTAAAATCATTTCAAGCATCCATGTCAGAGCAGATTACTAACCAGTATGTCATTTCCCTGACACACACGCACACACACGCACACACACGCACGCACGCACGCACACACGCAGACAAACGTCCAGATGTTCATTGCCCTATGTTGATTTTGCTTAAGCATTTAATACCAGTACCTGCTTAGAACTCAACCCCACTGAGCTGAATAAATTTCATTAAGGGTGAAAGATAATATCCAGCTCAAAAGATGAGACGTTACACAACATTGGTTTCACAAGGCAAGATGAGAATCTTAAAATGACTTTGGTAAGCCTTATTTTCACAGAGTAATGATTTTTCAAGACGCAAAACTCTAAGACTTCCAGTCCAGATTTGACTAGTCTATATATTGAGATTTTAAGCTTAACACCAAAAAAATATTGAAAATACTTTTTTTACGTCCAGCTTGAAATGACACTCTGTTCAATGTAGAGTTATCCAGTCCAGCTGAGATCAGTTTAAGTTTTTATTTAATTATCTTTGAACAACAGAAGACCAAATACAATGCAGGCTCAATATAAAAATGTGAAATAATCCTTAAATTTAGTGCTGATAAGAAACTGATAGTAATACTGATAAGTTTTTATTAGTTCTCTTTGTCAACATAAAAACTGCTTCCTTTCTTTAACTTCAAAATAAGAGTTTAAAAGACGGTTAGGATGTCAAGCCTACCACTATGTATTGTGGTGCTCCTGCAGCATAACCACAAAGGGTGTACATACGAAACGGAAACTGAACAGTTCAGTTCTGCTGAAGTTTGAAGGGAGAAGACAATGAAGGTCAGCTTACTGCTGGAATCAAAGAGAAGACCATTACTTTTCAGGCAACTTAAAACATTCAAGCCCTCTAATCACCGCAGAAACACGGAAATCTCTTTAAAACCAAATCTATTATCCGGCGCGACAAAAGCCATTGTTTCCGACAATGCGCAAGTCATCTCTACGTAGGGAGACTATCCCTGTGAAAGCCCTGGCTGGTAGTATCAAATACGCAGTTAACACTGCACGTCAAACCCTCCGTCATTGGATCCAGCGGATAAACCACTAAATCACACCACAATAGCCGCGGACCCGTCTCATTCACACAGGCCACATGAAAAGGAAGGGAAGCCTGACTTCCATGGCTCAGGCCAAGCCAGACAAAGGGCTCTCGAGCCCCGACCGCCTCAGGACAAAATCATATGACACTGGCGCACAGGAAATCACCCAAATTGTCCTTTGTCTGGGACATCAAAATCCCTCTCCTCTCAGCGCGGGCGATGCAAGACGGCTCAGGAACGATGGATGGGAGAGTGGGACAAAGTTAGGAGGTGGGAGGCGACAGAAGAAGAGAGATGTTTTCTGCTGTACGTGAGGAAGTAAACTACCAGGAGCCTCCTTTTGTTTTTCTCCATTGTTTCTGTTTTAGTTATACTTGCATTTTGGTTGTAGACTATTGTCATTGCACAAAAAAAAAAAAAGAAAACACATTGTTTTCTCTGTTACCTCTGTTTATCTTTCCTTTGTCTCGAAACATTCCTCTCTGTTGGAGAAAGCCATTCCCACAGCACTGTGTAGCCGCCATCTTGTTTCATTGCAATGTGGTGTTCTATGGGTGATACGGCGTGTCGGTTTTCCACGCCCTCAGGTTTTCTCACCATGTTTTCTATTTGTGTTCATTTCATTACTTATGGCGACACTCAAATTGTAGATCTCTGTTAACAGTGGCTTTCTTCTCTGCCCTCTTCACTAAAAACCAGATATGTTTTGTCCTGACAAAGTTCGAGCCGGGTGTAGAACCTTTTCCGAGACACTTTTTTCATCAACTTTTTTGCCTTTTGCTTCATCTGCTTGTTTGATCAAACTTTGATTTGATCAAACAGAAAAAAAAATGTTTTGTGATGGTTGTGCAAGCATTTAAATGAAGGCAAGAATGCAGAAGACAGTCAGTGAGCATGATCCAAAGTGATGTGTAACATTCAAACCCAACCTGCAGAGTCACTCCCCCCGACCCCTCCTCATGTGTTCAGGGATGTATTTGAACAGGTGAGTACAGTCAAAGAGAGACGAGCACGAAGGCAGGCAGCCGGGCTGCCAGGTACGGCCTGGGGCAACGTTGGCTCTCATTTATTCAACCTCACAACTCAAGCAGACAGACGGCTCCCCTCAGGTTTTCCGCTTTATCCCTTCCGTCCCTGTGTTCCCCCCCCTGCCACCTCTGAGGTTTCTGACAACAACAACACAGATCCACAATAAGTTCCACTTCTTTGGACGATGTTCCTGTTTCGCTTGCCTAATTTTTGCAACCAGGGACGGTGTTAGCCCTTGTGTGCTCTAAGCAGAGATGCTTTGTGGAGTTCCCGTAACCCTATTTAAAAAAAATAATAATCTTTTATAAAAAGCCGTTGTCTTTAAAATACCAGAATTTATACATGATATTATATTTTTGTCTGTCTAATGTTTTAAATATTAAGTCAGATGATCTGATAGCACATGAGTAGCCTCTTAATGAAATACTTTTTTTTACTCTTACTTAACATACTATGTTATCCTGTCTTCTGTGAAATACATACATTTTTAAAACAAAATTTTTAAAATCAGCGGGAATTTACAAATTGGATAACTGTACAAAAATAAAGCCATGGTGTATTCTTTTGTTGGACGTGTTCAGAGTGCTGCATCTGCAAACATGCATGCCTACGAGAAACACAGCGATTCATTCTGCTTCACACAGCAGTAGAACAACTAGGCTGCACAGACGTGTCAGCGGGACCATATAGGGCCAAAAGGAAAACGGTCGGAAACACAATCTGATTGAACCAAAACTATAAAACCAACAGTCACATTTTTTTTAGCTTTACATCTTGCATCTGATTCTCAAAAACTGGACCAGCCGCTTTGATGATAAGAGAGCTCGGTTGGACAAAAATACTCACCTGACCAATGGTAAGTACTCAAGGTAAAATGACAAGCTTTTCAACATTTGCAAACGTCAAACTCTTCACTAACAGAGTTGCCTGAAATGACAACTATCTTTAACGTAAGGACATCCACTTCTTAAAAGTCTTCATGACAACGCAATACCTGCTGGAAAGAGTCTGCTTTTTAAGGATATAAATCTGCGAGTCATCTGCAGAGGAGCGAAACAAAAGGCTATGCCGTGAAACAAACGTCCCTAAGGGCGAAGTACGGACTGCAAACTACCTGGACCTAAAATTGAGCTTTAGTGCACACATTTTTATTCACATAACAATGTCTTCTCAGACAAGTAGGTCCAAAACCGCAAAAAAACAGATCCTTTAAGACCGACCCATTACTGGACCTCTTCTAAGATCTTATTAAGACCAACAGCACCAAATCACGACACAAAGCTTGAGATATTTATGATCCAACTTCGATTAAAAGTTCCACAACTTCATCCTTGATCTTTCTGCTGTGTTGCTGTGCCATCGCAATGCTTTTAATTCAGCAATGTTTTCGAAAGAACCTCTAAAGGGATCCACTGGGCTTAACACAGAGAGTAAATCACACACATGTGTGCTTTATTTACTACGTTTGATGGCCTCCAAAGCCACTGGATTTTAATGAGGGGTATTAAAGTAAAAAGGGGCATGCATGCCAATGTTTTCCAATAGCTCACTGCGGCGAACCATTACAGCCTTGGTCAAAGCACAACAAATGAGCAGCACACTTTATTTTTTGAAGATTACCGAGTTCGTGCGATTGTAGGTAACCGACCCATTTAACGGTCCTAAACCACGGCGAAAACAAGAGCTCGTCTAAAAACACCTTTTTCACTGAACTGTGTCACTTTCATGCAATTCCTACTCAAAAGACAACAAAAAGGTAAAATCTCACATTGCAGTTTCTCTTTGATCTCTCTCAAAGACATGAAGAAACACGGGGGGCTCGTGTCTTTGTGAGAACGCCTGGAGCGAGACATTAAATATCACTAAGAATGTCGACCACAATCTCCAACCTGAGAATGAGGTGGCATGATTATTCAGGGCCCAGGATGTGGGTCGGTTAAAGTCCGTCTTGTATTTGGCAAGTCAACGGGTACCGTGTCAGTCGGGTTTTGAGAACAAGCAGATGTGTACATTAGCCAGAAACAGCAGGACTTCAATCCGTGTCTGCATTAATCCCAAACCAGCCGAGCATTGTCTCACTGTTTGCTTGAGCATGAGCGCTGGGTTTACCCACTTGCTTGCAAAAATCCTGACAACAATAACAGCCACACTGGACACTTCCCCTTTAACAAACTGAAATCTTAGATACAGGATTAGGACATGGATCAGCTTCTGTCGGTTACAAGTGTTACAAACTGATTATCGAAGGATTTGGGGGCTGGCGGGGGGTTGAGCTTCTAAGGAGAGCCCAACAAAGACAAGGCTGCATTCACAACTAAACTCCACCAGATCTCCTGAAAGACAATTTACGACATTTTTTCAGCGGAGTGGATGTCAGCTAAACGATCCGACTGCTGAAGACACCACTCCAGTTTTCTAGCACGGCATCTAAATGTTGCTCTAAAAACCAGCAGTACTCAATATAATGATAGAAAACATACAGAGGAAAAACATACGCTGGGGAAACTGAAATGTATCTTAAACTCAAAACCATGTACTGACAAAGTAGGACCGGAAAAAAAAGACAAGAAGAAAAAGAAAAATCATGAACTGTGACTAAATACCTTTTATAGTTGTTACATTCAAGCCTGATTATTGCAACTTCAACAGAACCTGTTTGACAACATAAAATGGATTTAAAAATCCCATAAAGCGACATGCTACCATGCTCTAAAGAAACTAAATTTTGTGTGCGTTTATAAACACTTTCTTTTTACATGTAAATCATTCGCTTATTGTCTATACTATGTATCTCTGCAGACCCCTGGTTTGGCCCTGTTCTGAGACGCGTTTCAGAGCATTTATTTTATTTTATTTTTTATGAATGAGACATGAAGGCTGATGTTCCATTACATTGACTGAAAACTAAAATCATGTCAGTCAAACACAGAGGTGGACAATTGTCTTGGGAATCTTTCCTGCTTGCTAAAACTAGCATGGAGAACAAACAGCCGTATGGTGAACGTCCAGTGGACTCTATCCAATCGTGATCGTGTTACTTTTGGATAAACTAGACGGTGGTTTAATAATTTCAGCCTGACAAAATATTCCTGTTCAAAAGGAGCCTCTGCAAACACCCCTTCTGTGCGCTGAGGAGCACATGTGTTGTCTATCACCTTCTGTTGATCTTTTCCTTGATCCCTTTGCTGATTACAGAAAGCACCATGCAAACAAAACCTATCATTACCTTACAGTCAGGCTTTGGGAAGATTAGTCGTGCCTCCGAACAAGCCGGCTGTTACCTAATATGCTCCGCTGATATTCTTCAGGCCAAACGGGACGACAGTAGGAACTGCAATGGGATATCCCAGCCAGGCTTTAGCTACATTTACAACCGTCAGATAAGACCATCATATTTGGCCTTTTTTATGGTTCGACCACGGTATTAAAGATCTAGTCTGCTGTCGAGTCTCACACGGCTTGACCAACACGAGAAAATGTGTTCTTTGCTGTGGCCCCACCTAATGTGTCAACAGTTTGTCTTTTCTTCGCACCGGGCAGGTAGGATTAACTTGGACTCAAGTCAGGATCAACCGTGAGCGTGGGTAATGCCGGGGTTGTTTCTTTCCATGCGAGAGCAGGATGTGAGTGTTGCTTTGCGCTGGCCGGATGAAATGGCCGCGCTTCGAGCCAGGCAACAGGTGCTAAGTGCACGTCCTTTTACACCTGTAGACAACATGTTTGTTTCGGGCGGTTTTGGGTTGCTTCGTTGATTGAGGGTTTAAGCTAAGAAGTTTTACACTTCATTGCGTTTGTGTTATCTATTTATTTAAAGTGCCTTGGCTGCATTGTAGTGTGAAGAATTTTTGTCATTTTTTTTCTGAGCTGATTTCAGGAGGAAATTGGGTCTGAAAACTGACACACACTCATGTTCCACCCCTGCTAGCTCCATTATCTCAGGTTGTCATCTCTCCCTTTCAAGAAATGAGGATCCTCTGGCAAACCCCCCCACCACCACCACCTCTTTGCTTGACACACACACACCGACACACACACACACACACACACACTCACAGTGGGTCAGTGTTCTCCCCTCGGGGGGTTGACCAAGATGAAAGAAGGTGCGGTGAGGGGTTTACTAAAGGAAGAGATGAAACAGATGACATGACCTCACTCCCCATCTTGTCTTTTGCCCTGCTTGTTTCCTATATAAAACACTGACATTTCCTTTCAGCACCAGAGAGAACTTTATGCTTTAACACGAAATGCAACACCTTGCAAATTAATTCACACTCCTTCTTTTTCATGTTGTTATTCTACAATCATAAACTGTATTTGTTTTTTTTTTCTTTACCAAATTCAATGGAATAGACCAAAAGAAAGTATGGGGAAGGAGATGGTTGAAATGGTTTTGGAAATATTTCAAAAGTTAAAGTTGAACTAAATAGTAAAAATGGTCAACCTGTGTGTAATTTAATCTCAATAAATCCAGTTTTTTTTTTCTTCTTCTTTGTATGTTTATTAGAAAACAAACATCATAATGAAGACCAAGTAACGTAAGAGACAGGTCAGGACGGTGCTATTCAGGCAGGAATGAACAGAACAGAACGAGAAGTGTAAACTTTAGGGGCGCAGTCGAAGGAGTGAGTGAATAAATGTTTGTAAGGAAACACTGCCCCCTCGTGGCGCCCCGGGGTTACTGCAAGGTCGACACTTTGCAAGCGCTCTCAGCATAAGCAGATTCTCCTGAATACAGGGTCTAACTAAGCATGTGATATGACACAAACCTCACCGACTTTGCTCTGATTTGGAAACAAACATTTTAAAATTCTGAGAAGACAGACTTAAAAAAAATAAAATAAAAATCCCTAAATTTTTACATATTCAAAAACTTCAAGGTGAAGAAGGAAACTCCTTCTCTTACCAGCTTCCCCTCTTCTGCTAAAAGAACAACAAACATAACTCCACCATCCATCAAGCTGCTAACACGTTATGTTTTGTGGTGGGTTGATTGTACGTTAAGGTGTTAGTTTACTACCAACTTTGTTTTGTATCTAGGCAACTACCAAGCAGCTTTACATGTAATTGGTCGCACTGAACTTAATTTCCGGGTAATATCAAAGAGTAAAATGTAACCAGGAATTTTCAGTTTTATTCATAAAATATGTTGAAAACCACATATCATTTTCCTTCATCTTCACAATTATGCACTGCTAGTGTTTGTTCATCAGATGAAATCCAAATAATACACACAATCTTATATATTGAAGTACATGTTATATGTGATCGTAACATGACAAAATGTGTTCAAGGGGAATGAACTCTACACATCAAAAAAAAAGTTGGTGAAACTATGAAAGGAAAATCCATTTCACTTTTACTTCACCCTGATTTTGTCAATTGTATTTCAGATTTCACTGAAAAAAAATAATAAAATCTGGGTGGAGCTGCTTGATGACATTAGTGATCCTAATGGCTGCTAACCAGCCTTCAGGGGTTTCTTCTGTAATCTGGTTCAGTTTCCTGCCTCTTCTTGCAGGCGCCTCCGGGATAGATCGCCTGGTACCTCTGGCACCCAGCCTGCGGCTAAACAGTCCTGTTGAACTGGCCAGTGGTGTGTGTGTGTACCAGTCATTAAATCAATATGTGCTTTGTGTCAAAATGTGTGCACATGCGTGTGTATTTATGGGTCTGTTCACGTGCGCTGTGTGCATACTAGTATAAATAAAATATATAGTATGAACCTTCAGGAGTTGCTGGGTGCAACAGTGGACGTGGAAGGTGCTATCAAGTGTCATATTGATCCGTCTGTGTGGGCTTGTGTTTATAAAATGCCAATAATGACCACACCGCGCTGCGTACATCCTGATTAGGACTCACACTGTGTGACCTCCAAAAGACATGGCTTTGATATCAGAGCTGCGCCGATGGAACAAAAGAAGAAAAACAAAGATAAAAAAAGAAAAAAGTTATTGGTTTTACTTTCATGCGTCAGATGATACCAGCAAGGATAAAATACAATTCTAAATGTACCAGATTTAATAACTGAAATCTCTTTCAGATGTGTGTTTTATATCCCATTCACACTTCAACTTTTTTGTGTCTACTTTATTATACAACACTTTAAAGCTGTAAGTTATATAAAGCACAGTCTAGTGACAAAACTCCCACTGGGAGGTTTCTATTTAAAAACTTGTTGCATAAATGACCTGCAGTCAGTGAAGTTTACCCTCTGATATGTTTTGTTGTTTTTGAATAAGAACATCAATCAGTTCCACATTATACACAGTACATATGCTAAAGTGCTCAACTTACTTAATTTTTATACACATGTATATGTTTTGCCACTTTACAACCAGAAATCTCACAATATTGTTCTGGGGTCTTATATTGTAGGCCAATGTAAAGCCATCCACAACTGGGAAGAGTAAGGTAAAAGAAAAGCAGTTTCTTAAAATCACTACAAGCATGGCATAAGGTCTCTACTCAGATGTCCTTAACGAAAAGTGAGTGTAACCAATTTCCTAAAAAGTCACTTAATTAGTAAATAGGGTCCACCTGTGTGCAATACGGTCCAGGAATAATTCCAGCTGCTCTGCAAATGCCGCAGTTGTTTGTTTGAGAAAAAACGGCAATCAAGGAACAGAAAGGAACAGAAAGGACAGGTCAAGGAGAACTTTGTAAAGTACAAAGGTATAGAAGGTATAAATCGCGTTCACCATCTTACCATAAGCCACTCAGTCCAGCATGTAAGATCCACTTGTGCGTTGCCATCCACCTAAAGTGACAGCCCGGCCTAGAGGTCATGCTCAGAGGAGCAACTCTGGAGGAATTAGAGCTTGGGTTGACGAGTCGTTATATGGACAACTATTAGTCAGGAACTCCTTAAATCTGGCTATTATGGAAAAGTGGCAGGAAGAAAGCCATAAAAAGTGTACCATTTGGCAAAAACAAACAGTGTAGTAAATAAACACTGAAAGATCCTCTCTTCAGGAGGAACTCATTTTCATCTTATTAGCCAGCTAACATTGCAACTTCACCCTGAAGACACGCACATCATCACCATGGTAAAAGACGTTGGTGGGAACATCATGCTCATCTTCAGTAGGGGCAGGGAAGTTGGACAGATGCCGAATCAGATTTTTATTCATAGGAAAAATGAATAAATCGCATCCTTTTCCCCGTGTCGCTTAATTTTGCGCCGTTTGGTCAATGATACCAAGGTTAGATTAAAAAAACACCATAAAAAGATGTAACAGAGTTGACAAACAACAACTTCACATAGAGGGATTACTTTTGGAAGGCATTGGAATATTTCCATGCAACATCTCCGTTACCTTCAACATCAATCATAGACTGAAACAAACTTATAAGCTTAAGAACGCTGATGTTTTCCCACTGAATGGAAACGCTGAATAACACACAATCCCAAGTATAAGTGTCCAGATTATTAATTGGTTGCACACTTGACTGCTACTTGTATAATCAGTGCATCGCTTTTGCCCAAAATGTTCTGCAACACATTACTCCTCATCTGATTATCTCTCTTCCAAGACTTTATTAACATCTGACAGCACTTACAGGAGCCCTTAAAGGGTTGGGTCTTCATGCTGGGTCTAATAAGGCCCTACCTTGGGCAGCTTTTCTTTGAAGCTTGGATGCAGATCTGAGCAGCAGTCCGTTGTACTGAGAGAGGATATACTGCAGTAATTCCCCCTCTAATTACCCTCGCAAGCAGCTCCTCGATCATGAGCTCTGATGTTTGGTGCTGCAGGTCTCTCTAAAACAGTTTAACCAAAAGTATAGCAAGTATAAAAATCAGAAAACATTGAGTTTTCCTGGACGGATCCAAGGATCTGGTGTCAGATATCCAACGGCAAGCGCAAGATTATCTATGGGAAAAGCTTGGTACATGTCAGGTAAAAACCTCTAGATGGCAATACTGCCCTGCATATGTTTTTCTTCCTGATTCAAAAAGCAATTAAACTGTTCCTGACTACTATCAATTTGCTTAAAGATTGCTTTTGTGGCTATGGTTACTTGTTACTATCGCTGTTACCTATTACTACCGTTCTGCACCACATGATCTGCTCACTTGCATTGCAATTGCAAAAAGAGGCATGAAAAGCACAATTATACTTTACCTTATGCTGACATTAATCTCAGTTACATCACCTTCTCTGCTACTCTGCTTTCTGTGTCATCTTTCTGTTGCTGTCATGATCGTCTGATACCTTGTGGTTTTGGGAGCGATATTGCCAGCATGTTGCCATTCCTTCCCGTCTTGATTTCGGTGAGAGTTTGCCTTTCAAGCGAGGCTCCTATCTTGCTGCGGTTTTCAACCCAGGTGTAAAGTTTTATTGGCATCTGACAACACTTGTCTTAATGACTGACTCATAATCAAACACTCATACATGTTGGTATTTCACTTTATGGAGAACAGGCCTCGGTTTTTGGCAACGTCTGTCGCAGCAGGATTTTCTGCCAGTCTGCAGTGGTTGGAGAAAACATTGAGAACGGTGGTCTGCTGACTCGCGGAAAGAATCGTGCACTATGCAAATGGATTAATTAACGGCTAAAAGCCATTTGTTTTAATCTAAACACGTTATTTTTACCAGATCCAGACCAGACCCATTTTTCTCCCGTGCTTTCATTATTTTTGGTTTTACGGAAAATGGAAGTCATCGTTAGCAGCAGACCTACATACCTAGATTTGAACTTGTGGTTCGTAAAACATTTCCAAGGACTCTTAGGATTCTTCTTAGGATTTCTTGTCTCACATTTATTTTTTTTGTCAGACTGAGATAAACAAGTCAAAATGTTAAAGTAAACATTTCTGACTTATATAGAGACATCTGTGGCCAACAGAGCTGTCCTTCTTTACAGCAACAGTCGAAAGCCTACCATTCACTTTAATTCAGTCAAGCTTGAAGCCAAGATCTTCCACCAAAACGCCTGGGAGTCTGAGGTTTTTACATGGCCTCTGAACTGTTCAAAGGACTTAACAGAAATCGCTGAGGTTGTTTCATCAGGAAGCGGGAGCCAACATCTGATATGGGGGCTGAAGTATTGAAAGCCCAGATTAACGCTGGAACATTCAGGCCTTGATCTTCCACAACTGCACTGTTTTCACCTTTGAGTTTCTCTTCTTGATGTTGCTTGGGAAGGCTGCAACTACGACTACTGCCTCCTTCTGCAACTCATCCTTTTCACTCCCAATATCAGAAAAGGGTTAAGACCAGCAAGTTATTGTTCTACATCAGCAAATCCCATTGGAATCAACAGCAACTTTTGGCAGTGACTGATTGTGAGACTTCCTGTCTATACTAACTAGACATTTCTGGACATTGATTGGACATTGCAATAGTTACTGGCATGCTTTTTTCTTCCAGCCATCTTTGATTTTTTTTAGACTTTGTCAATTGAATTTTTGCACAACTTGCTGTTCTGATGTGCCTAGAACGATCACTTCTAGAGGGAGATAATTCCCTCTAGTCCCTCTTACAATTCCTCTTCAAGCTTCAAAGCCTTAATGTGATTAGCTTACAGTGATGAATGAGCATACAATTTTGGGGAGAATTTCTTCTTACTCCACCCATTAACAGTGTGCAGGAAAGCACACTTGACATCACACAACTCTGCCTAGAAAAATCATCCACTCTTCTTCACATGGCCGTGAAGAAGATTGTTTTCTTCTTCACAGCCATGATAGAGATCCTGAAGTCGTACGTACAGCTAAATTCTGAAGACGGTTACAATGTCTTTGAAAACGTATTTGCTGAAATAATGTCTTTGGCACTACAGTTGTGGTTGAATGACGTGATCTATCAGGACAGGGTTGGAAGGTAATGTGATCATCAATATACTTGTCATGGTTTCTACAGTTATTGTACCTGGCCAATGGCTGTAGTTTGGCCATTTCCTTCCAAATATTGACATTAACAGCCGACTTGTTGGGATTGGCACTTCTGTCTTCGCAGGATGGGGGATGGTTGCTGAAAGGGGAGGCAATTTCCAGTAAGTTTCTCAGCGTCAGACTGGAGCATTAGATATGTTACGGGCCAATGTTAGCGATCGGATAAAGTTTAAAACCCCAACACAGCCCCTGCCTCCAGGAAGCAATCGCCCAGATCCTCTTGTCTGTATTGGTGCAAATTTGAAGGCATTTTTGACTGAAGACTCTTTTTCTCTTCTATCTTTTTTGATAGCCTCACAAAGGGGATAAGCAGGGTTGTCCATAATTGTCTTGATTTTATTTAAAATCATTCTTTGCACCATTGTCTCCTGGGGTTCCACAGAATCTATAGAACAGAACCAGCTTTCTTTATCAGGTTAAGCCTTTGTATCTCCCTGGTTCTGATGACGGCAGAAGAAATGAGACTCATACATCTGCAGCATCTTCCTATAATCCTTTAAATACCTAAGCTACCTCAAGAAGTACAGCCTGTTCTGTCCTTTCTTGTAGCCGGGTTCACTGTTGTATCTCTAATCAAGTCTGTTGTCCAAATGAATACCAAGGTATTTATATTCCTCAACCACCTCCACTAATGATTGCCTTCATGCCAAAGCATCTTTAAAACTTATGCTATTCAGCTACGGTCCAATATGGCACGTAGTTCTTAGAAAGTTAAGAGTTGTCCTACCACGGTCTGAAAGACAGCTTCCTCTATTTGATTCCTATTCCTCATTGCACCTCTTTAGATGAGTAGCCATAGCCCAAGTCATTTTGGCTGCCTTCGCCGTTTCTTCATTAGACCCCTCATTTATTCCGACACATAGTTTAACCCTCACTGTGTTGCTCTTAACATAGATCTTCTTGTTCCTAATAAAAATATCTTTCAACAACCAGATTTGTGTTCATCTGGGTCACGACTGAGCCAGTAAGAGTTTATTTATATGTTTTTCACTCATTATTTGCCAAGGGCGTGAAGGTTGGACCGGGAATTCAATTTGACCAACATTATGGCTCATACTATTAAACGGGCTAATACCTAAAATAGCATTCTCCCTTAAAAAACAAACAAAAAACATTTACTACAAGAAACAAGGGAATCTGCAAAAAAAATGCAATGGATGCCATTTGATATTTAGGTATTTAATCCATGTCAGTTGTATCTTACAAATGGGAAAGACACGTACCATTTCCATGAACGTACAAGACAAACGGGAACTGACGCAAATCTCTTGTAGTTTATAAGAGGAGGCAAAGTTTGATGGACTTGTTCTAAAGTAATGGGGTTAAGTTACAAATCTTGTTCAAAAGTATTTCACCTGCCACTGTCAAGCTAACTGTAGAATTAGGTATATCTAATGAAAAAGCTACATTCGAGGTGACAGACAGAATTTTCTTGTTCTATAAGTTACCCATAGTGTGGATTCCAAACATTTGGTTCTTTATAACTATGAGCAGGAAAGTTTTGAAGCTGTGGGACCCATTGACAACATCCAACACTGGATTGCATCCAAATAGCATAAAATGAGTTTAAAAGGATAGAAATTGTGGGCGCCTTTGCATTAAAGCTGTATATGCCAGGTTTTTGGTTTTTTTTCCCCCAACTTTTCTTCACCTTTCATCCTGTGTGAGGAAGTCCACTCGTGATATTTGAGAAGTTTTATTTTTCTTTTTTTCCAATATTTCTTACAACAATACAGACATCACAGATTACATAGTTTTACAAACACAAAGCACACCACCATCTTGGCTGCTGATGCCGCTGCGGTAAAGGGAAAAGGGGAAAATGCTCTGGGTTGGTTGAGATTGCCAGTGTAGCCTTGGGCATCTTTCCTTTAAAGAGCCTTTACTCATTTGTTACTGCTTAGGGGAAAGAAAAAAAAAAACTGCCCTTTGGACTTGCTTCTTGGGACCTTTTTATGCAGCACAGCATTATGGGAATACTAGGAAAAAGAACTTTTTTTGGAGACAAGTAGGGGTAAAAAAAAAAAAAAAAGTGACTGCTGACTATGATCTGATCACGGCGTTACCCCAACAGAAATGAAGAAATGGCTGGCGAAAAGAAGAAGCTATGCTAAAATAATCAAAGAACATTTTTGGGCTGCTCTGCATGGTTTCAGGAAGGCTCGGGCGATAGGAATCTCTCCACTCAATAAAACAAACATTTGTCCTGGCTTTAAGTTCTGATCTAGTTTTCCAGGGTAACCTGCAGAAAAACTACACCACCTAAAATCTTGACAATCTAGTCTTGAGTAGTTTATTATTTGTATTATCTTCTTTTTATTCCTGTACATTCAAATAAAACTTCAACAGACCATAAAATGATCTTTTTTTCTCTTTTCAAAAATACAGAGGCTTTTTATTCCAGCCATTTTTTCCCCCACACACACACATTATTCCCAAACCGACTTTTGACTCAAAAAAAAAAAGAAAAAAGGATTTTAAATGTGTATTTCGGTGTGTCTTTTGATGGCAATGTGAGTGTTCGCGTGTACAAGTGTGTATGAGAACTCCATGTCATTTACACCCAACATTGTAAACTTACATATAACTATATTACATGTGCTTGAACTGCTTTTTGGAGGGGGGCGAATTTTGGTTTACTTCACTAGACCACCACAAAAAAGGAAAAAGAAAAGAAAAGGGGTTCGGAAAAATAAGAACTGGAGGACAGGGAGCGTCAAACTTCTTTGTAGAAAGGTTTGGAGGGCTATTCTCAGTTTGATTGAAAGCTCAATCTTGATGGCTGGTCCAATTTTTTTTTCTCCAAACGCTTAAGCAAAAGTTCTGTGAGGAAAGAGTTTGCTTTTTCAGGAAAAAAAAAAGATTAAAAAAAATAAAATGAAACTTTCTCTCAAGTCATCAACGATGATCCTGCTGTCCAAGCTGGAGTCACATTTTAAAGAAGCGCGGGAATGAGGAGTTCATCCCCAGCAGCGTGGAGCTACCAGGTGTCAGCAGGACTTTTTTTATGGGTGGGGTAAGGGTTCTCCACTGACAAAGTCCTTCAGTGGAACCTATTTGTTAAACATCTGGGACTTCGGGTCACCGTATTTTCTTTTCTTTCTGCAAATGGACGATCGGACAGTCAACGAGAGTGTTTATACGTCACTTCTTCAACAGAGTATCAGCCTCCCAAAAGAGCCAGTGGAGTCTCAAAGACTGCTGTCTTGTCTCTAAATGCTCTCGGAGGTTTGGGGCGAACAGTCCACAGGAGAAAGCTAAAGGTGACAATGGGGCAAAGGGAGAATCCAAGGTGAAGGAAATGAAAGAGGCAGCCGTTGTGCTCTTTACAAGTAGACACGCCTCAGGTCTCCAGGTGAGGTGATGGTATTGCACTGCGGGCACAGCTTCTTGTTCCCCTGTGGAGAGCAGACAGAGAAGAGTTAGCTTGGCTGCTAATGAGATTTAGGCCACTTTATGATGCTGTAGGTGTTTGAGGTGAGGGTGTTTGTTCACATAGCAATTTAATTCAAAAGGTTAAGAGTGATGCAACTCATGTTTTTATTTGTGTTCATTTGAATTTTCATAATGTCCAAGCAATGGAAACTCTGCATTCTGTGCCTCATCAAGTATATCCATAACATGAAACAACTTCACCGTGCATCTCAATCTGATTGCACTCTGTTTTCTTGACTCGTGCTTTTAGATTATGAGAGCTCCATTCCCAAATGAAATGCAAAATTGACTATTATCTGAAATAGAGGATTTGGACCACATAAAGTAACACACCAGTTCTGTCTGTCCTAATCCCAGGTAAGATGTTTCAGGAGTGACTTGATAATTTCCATTCTGATGATTAATATCTTTTGTAGGGTAATTTTGTTAACTCATAATCCATTTTATTTATGGTTTTGGCTATATGTTTTTTTATTTCTGTCTTCTTTTTTTTATTATTAGTTTTGGTTGTCGTGTTTTATTTTGGATATTTAAAATGTCTTAGTTCCAGTGTTAAAAGTGTCCTTTACAAAGTTGAGGTTTTTTTGTTTTGTTTGAGAGGGAAAACGTTCTTTGTTTTGCCAATATCAATATATTACTTAAAAATGCTCTCAAAAGAAGAATATAATTTATTGCAATAATTACTGTGACAATTTATCATCCAGCAAAATGTGTTATTGTGATGGGCCTATTCTTCTACTACACTTTTCCCCTTCCAGTTAACTTTCCATAAATATGACACCTTGTCAGCTTCCTTTGTAAAAACCTTTAATGTCTTATCCTCCTTATGCAGGATGTCATTGAGTGTCTGCTGGACAACTATCAAGTCAGCAGTTTTCCCCAGGATTGTGAGGGCGTAACATAAAATGTCTGTTTTAAAAGTCCTTTTTCTTGTTGTTATGAGATATTGCAATTTTCTAATAAACAAATCTTTGGTTTTTCATTGTGAACAACAAAGTTAGCAAATAAATCTTTCAAATACATCACTTTGTGTATAATTATTTGATATATCAGTGTCACTTTTTGACCTGCGTTACTAAAACATGAACTTTTTAATGATATTTTACTTTAATGAGATGGATCTGAAACCTTATGTAGGTCAAAATAAATCATTCGGTTCAACAAAGCAACATATGTGGAGTCTCCGGGTTCTTAATTATCTCAAAGTTTACCAACGCCTGGCAAAAGTACTAACATTTATGGCGACTCATTACCTCCTTCCTACAAATGTGGGTATAACTTAACCTGCTTACAACAGTGCACCGTTTCCTCTCCTCGCTCTGCTTTGATAGCGCGCCATCTGCAGTAAAGCAGCAGGTGATAATACGCAACGCAGGGCAGAGAGCGCTCTTCGATTCGGAGTGGGTGGTCTCAAGAATTTTTCCTCCACCTCCCGTCTTTTCAGCTTCCCTTCCATCCTGTTTGTTCTGCGTTGGCTGGTAACTGCTAGCTGCAGGCGCCTTCTGTTTACCCGGTTTCGCCGTGTAGTCATTACAGGAGAAGCTGGGGATCATCGTCTTCTCGAACAAAGCTACAGTGTTTTGAGATGAGTAACTCGAACAGCAGCAGCAGTAGTTTTAAGGTTGCGCCACGATGCCTCATAACTGCTTCAAAATAAACAACAGCGGCGTGGTGTGAAGGGAGAAAATGAGTAACAGCTCGAGAGGAAATTGTGGATAAAACAGGAAAGGTCACGCCTCCACCTTGGTAGCGCTTCAGATGTTTAAAACAAAACACTAAATCGGTAATTGCCGATGTCGACCGGTGTGAAACATTAATAACGTGGTACATTTTTCAGCTGTATTGCCCAGAAATGTACAAAAGAAAATTGCACATTTTGTACTTTAGCAGTGCAAAGATTTTTGGGGGTTTATTGCACAGTCAGATGGGTTGGCAACAGAAGCGAGCCAATGGCGAAGACTAATGTCATCCAACTGACTGAAAACGAATTAATACTTTCCAATGACAGATGCAAAAAAAAGAAGGAAAAAAAAGAAAAAAGCGCTAGCTAGCTAACTAGCTAGCAAGAGTTTATTAGCAGCTAGTTAGCGGTAGCCGTGCCGGTCTCAAGTCAAACGTTTGCTTGACAGAAAAGCCCCGCAAGAAAAATAATCAAAACTAAACGTATGAGATTAAATACTCCTGCCATGGAAAATATAAGACCTGTGACCAGCTTATTTAATGACAAATTGCAATTATTTTTATGAATTTGAGACATTTTACGGCCTCAATTTTAAATTAGGCCCGTCACTACACAAATTTTCTTAGACGATAAATTGTCCCAGAAGTTATTGCGATAAACAATACTGTTGTTTGAGATCATCTTCAAGTAATATAATAGTGACGGCATGAAAATACAAGAACACATTCTCAAAGATTATTAAACTTTAAATTCTAATCAACATTTAACACTGGAACTGAAAGACATTTTAAATATGCAAAATAAATAACAGAAACAACAAATAAGATGAATCATGAAGATTCTATAAACAACATCGTCTTTCAAAAAAAGGACTAGTTGAGGCCAAAGCATCAAACTAAAGACCAACTTTGGTAGAAAGAGAGAAAAAAGAAAAACTATAAAATATGCACATGGAAATAATTATCATACGATTAATTGATTTATTGTTCCATAGATACATGAATTTAAGACTTTTTAAGAATGCGTGAATACCTTGTTTTATCTATTGAAACCTTTCTTAAGACTATGAAATGTAATATAAAATTGATTACAATGGATGTATGCAAAGCTAAGCAGATTTGTTTTTGCTTTGTTATCATATAGTCTTAACTGTGACAACTCCACAGCACACAGTGTGATCTATTTCTGCCCGTGAATGGTTGACATGGTTACATCTGTGGATTAAAGTCAACGCTTACATCAGCACCCATCAAAACGAAAAGAAACAAAAGAATGTCTATCTGTTATTTAAAAAAAAGAAATGTAACCTTCTATTGCTTTATTTGTTTTGCCTCAATGCTGCTAGACGAAATCTTTAAAGCACACTTTGGGTGAAGGTAATCAGAAATGTGCTTTAAGATCTGGCAGATAAAGTCCCGCTAACATTCATGGCTCAATTGGGATGAAAATAAACAAGTTCAGGTACAAATATCAAGCCAACTTCTCAATAATCATTTTAACTGATAATTTGAGCATACCATTTTTTTATTTTTCTTATTTGAACACCTATTAGAGCTTACTACTCCTGTGCGGCGCGGTCAGTAAGCACGTACGGGTGAGCCCCCGTCATGCTGCGCTCCAGCTGCAGTAAGGAGCTGGGGGTTGGTGTTAACTAGATTCCTCGGCATTTACTTTGATCAGCTCG
The DNA here is from genome assembly GCA_903066825.1 of Alfaro cultratus. Taxonomy (NCBI): domain Eukaryota; kingdom Metazoa; phylum Chordata; class Actinopteri; order Cyprinodontiformes; family Poeciliidae; genus Alfaro; species Alfaro cultratus. The sequence continues at coordinate 21,840 of CAEFZX010025258.1, forward strand.
GCCGTCCCATTTTTACAGCCGTCTCCAGGCTATGAGTTTAATGCCGCATACATTAGCACGCACAGCAAATACAGGTACACAGAACACTTTTTCTCGAAAACTAAATTACAGTTTAGGTAATGAATAAAACATGCGCAGGCGGCGGCTTTCTTTGTACCCCGATGAAGTTCTCCATGAATCAGCATTGATTTTAAATTAAAGTCATGTTCCAAACAATCATTAACACGTATAAATGCCAAATAAAAGCTTATTAAAAGCAGACCATAATATCCCACTGTGCTAAATCGGAGATGCTCTGACTGAGCCGGGACTGGATTTGATCCTCACTACCAGAGGAGCAGCTCCCTTCACCGTACGCTGATCACAGCTGCTGCGGTTCGATTTTAAACATTACAACAAGCGTTAGATGGCATTTATAGCTGCTAAGCTAATTAGAAAACAATTGTCTAAAAATGGAAAGAAAAAAAAAAACGCAGTGAAGCCAGATGTTTTTGTGATCAAAGATCATCACCATCAGATCAGGTTCGGTTTTTGAACGCCAATGATTGGCCGATGATACAGCAAAAGCAGGGAGAAGAGAGGTTCAACATGATCGCTTAGAAAACACAGCAGAGTCTGGATTGATGAACAAGGATAGATGCGCAGCACACACAGAGAGTTGGTATTCAGTTTGACCAAAAAGTCAGATGGTGGACTTTGTTATTAAGTAGTTTCATCGTCAAAAGCTGATAATTTAGTCGCCATTGTCCACATCTTCAGATCTGGTTTCTGTGTTGCCGTCTTGAAACCTACATCAAAGTTTATTTGGAACATCTGTCTGTTTTGGAAGGCTATCAGAATCAAATGACATTTTCTATATGGAGTAGAAAATGCACTCACGTCCTCTGTAATATTTGTGAAGTGGGATTACAGGTAGAGCTTTCCCAAATGAAAGGTTGAGACATTAGAGGGACTCTAGTGTCTTAAAACTGTCTGCTAAGATTCCAGTAAACATGTTAGTTACAACAACTTCAACTCTTCTGGGAAGGTTGTCTACATATTGGAATATGTTCTGTCCCTACATCCCAATATACTCAGGACTGTTGGTATTCACATAGATTAGGGACAACAACCCCCTACAAATAGCTGGAATCGGCAAATACTTGAGACTTTAAATATATATATATATATATATGCATTCATTTGCAGGGAGGAAACAGTCTTGGCGCTGCAGATGATGCTACATGTTACGTTGGCAATTTGTACTCCACATCGTGTACGAGTGCTCAGTAATCCTGTAGTCATGGTTTCCTTGAGATTAAAAAAAGAAAAAGTGTCACTTTTAATATGTCTGTGAGTTGAACAAGACTTGAGGGAAATACTGTGACAAAATGGGAACGGCAGAAGAGGAGACAGCAGTAAGCGGCTTATGTTAAGAGGAGGTAGTCGGGGAGAGGGGCACTGAATAGAGACTGTTCATTTTCCCGACTTAAGGAACACTGTTTTCTTCTACTCTTTGTTACCACATTAGCACCGGCTAATTACACTCAACTGAATATATTAGACTAACTAATAACCAACAGAATCACAGAGGTATGTGTGTGTGTGTGTGTGCACAGTCCCGAGGCTCTGTGTATTAGATATCGGAGGTCTGAGTTCACTACTTTATTCCAACATCTTAACAAGCCTTTTGGGGGCCATTCCATCTAAGCTCTTCCCCCACTGAGGCTAAAAGTGTTTGCACTGCCTGGATTGTGAGTGCAATATTAGAACAAGCCATTTGGGGAATATTTCATTTTAGTTTCTCCCTGTTGGGCACGAGAACAGAGAGAAAGTCACTGACTGTGAAATGAGGCTGCAATAATTGCATAAAATGAGGAGCTGCAGGAAAGAAGAGGATGTGTGTGTGTGTGTGTGTGTGTGTGTGTGTGTGTGTGTGTGTGTGTGTGTGTGTGGTAAGGCGTACCAGAGTCCTGAGCCAGCACTCTTCACAATGGACGTGCCAGCACTGGATGGACGTCAGAGGCATCGTGTACGAGTCCTGAAGAGGAGAAAGAAATTGAGAAATTTCACCAGATACACAAATGACATAAGTTCCAGTCACCAACATCCAACCAAAACCCCGCAATGTTTTCTGACCAGTTCACAATGTCGGACCGCTGTCCATGGAACAACACAGCCGGCGGGGGGTGTTAAAAAACAAAAACCACCGAGCAAGGCAGCACAATGGGGTACGACTCAACCGTCAACCTTCAGGGTGGAACACATTCACTGACACGACATCGGGCAGGCAACGACTACAGATGGGAGGAGGGGCAGGTACGGGGAGGGAGGGGGATGCAGGGGGGGACAAAGCCGTGGAGAAGCACCGCTGTCTTTTCATCTCAGAGATAACATGGAGAGATGAGTTGGGATGAGTTGGTGAGGAAGAGGACGAAGAGGTGCGGGAGGTAGGAGGGAGGTAGCGCCTTACCCTCCGTAGGGGTTGTGGGAGGAGCCTCTTTATGCTGCTGCCGTAGCCCCCAATCACAAGGCCCCTGTACAGGCAGTACAGGCCGAGGGGGAGGGACTTAGGTTGCCTCTCTCCAACCTCGTTGGCCAGTGGCCGGGAGCCCGACCACACCCCTATGCGCTTGATCTCTGCGCCTGGCTTGAGAGCAGGCTTTCTCTGCGGAAGGAGGGGAGGCGGGGGGGAGGTGGGGTGGGAGTTCGGGGAGAGGAGAGTGAGGGGCGAAAGGCGGCAGCTAATCAACGAAGCTCAACTCGTCGTGCTCACCGACACCATAGTGCAAACAGACAGGCACGGGAACAAACACACACATGGCCACACCGATTGATGCTAGAGATGGCCAGAGAGTCTGTGACTGCACCGCAATCGGCTGAACCGCTTCGCCTCAGGAAGTAGACTGAAGGTTCACGAAATACTGATGAATTGACTCAGCACTAAACCAGTTTCCTCAAGGAGGAAGGCAACTTTGTTTGGCAGGTTTAATGACAATAAAAAAAGAACAAAAAAAAAACAACAAACATTACATTTATCCAAGAGACAGTGCCTTGGGAATCTGCCATTGTCACCTGATGTTACCTACCAAAAACAAACTTCAATTTGTTGCTGGGATTTCTTGTGACAGACCAACACACAGGTTCTCTAAGAGGACTTCAAACATCAGTTCATGCTGAAGAAGCATTCCCACAGCATGATGGCGCCATTGTCGTGTTTTGTTGTGGGGATTGTGTGTTCAGGGTGATGTGCAGTGTTACTTTCAGACATGGTGCTATGTTCAGTTATCATCTCATCTGTCCAGAGAACCTAATTCCACATGTTTGCTGTCCCATGCCAAGCTTGCAGCAAACTGTAAACTTGATTTCTTAAGGCTTTCTTAAAAGAATGTTGTGCTATTCTTCCAAAAAATGGACAGATTAATGGACTGCGTGACTGTAACAGATTCTCACACCTGAGGTGATGACATCTGTAGCGGTTGCTTTACATAATACTTTTCTTCCCTACCCTTTAAGTTTAGGTGGGCAGCCATGTCTTGGTAGGTTAGGTTGTAAAACCTAAATCTGCTTTAAACTTAAGAGTTAAGGAGCTGACAAAAACAAAATGCCTTTTTCCTTTCTCAGGACAATTGTGGAGAAATTTATGTTGGTCTATCTAATAAAATCCCAATAAAACTGAGCAAAGTTTGTGGTCGAAATGTGACAAAATATGAAAGCTTTACTGCATAATAATTCTGTAACTGCATGGATTTCCAAGAATATTAGCTACTATTAAACAACTATAAGTCTAGCAATAGGTTTGCGCTTAGAAATATTCTCAAGAATCACAAAATTTCCAAAAATGACCAGTAGGTGGGGGTAGGAATCCACTGCAGGCGCTGTGCTGGAGCAGAATGTGCCAACATGGTGGCAGCAGGAATAAATATGTTTTAATAAATTACGAGACAATAACATAAACGTTCTAATTCATAAAGCAAATTATTACGATGAAATATGTATAAATGATGCTCATATAATTCTGATCACTGAGACAACTTCATGGTTTTTTTATTATTATTATTATTTTTATGCATTGGCTCTGAAACTTTCGGCGGAAACCTCCGCCTCCTTCAAAAATCCACCCCTTCCCTGGCAACAAGTGAGACTAATCTGATGACTTTTAGATCACACAACGTGACAGGACAGGACAGAGACAACCTAAAGACAGACAGAGACAGAATAAATGGAGGAGTGTGGACACATATTTGCGTTTCTCTGCGGGGCCCCCGGAGTGTGAGAGAGATAAGGGACAGTGACAGATGAGTGGCGAGGAGCCGCGTGTCCATGGGCCAGTGAGTGATCGATCGCTGTGCCTTGCCCTCCGTGTCACCTCAGGCACTAAGCGACCTTTAGGAAGCGCAGGCGTTGGTAATTACCCGTTTTACACACACGTGCGCGCGCGGACACACACAGGGACAGAATGCCAATGCTGAACTGTCCACAAGCTTGAAGGATGACAGGATGGGTACTTGACATAAAGTGGGGAGGACAAACACCGATCACAGAATGTAACTTCAGCTGGAAGGTGTCTGATGAAACATGAATATTGTCCCCTTCTTCTGATAATACTGATTGATGAATTTCCATTAAAAACAGCTAAACAATAGAGCACCGTAGCACTGACTCAGCTGCCATCATGCACTGCTAACATACAAAAGCAACAATTTCACTCTGTTCCTTTGGGTTCAAGCTAGCAGGTAAATTGTTGACTAGACCATGAATATCATGCAGACAGTTGCATCAACTTGCGGGGCCATGCAAGGGCTAAACCCACAAAATATACATAAAAACACCAAAAGAAGTCAAAGGTAAATATAGATGTTACTCAGCATGCAAATGGGGGTAGAACAAGCAAGCCGCAAGCAGGCTACTAGATAATGTGGAGTCTGTGGAGATCTTGAATATGGAAAATGGTCAGAGAAAATAGCCTTCAATTTAAAAAAAAAAGAGGCAGATTTTGCCTCAAATTCTTAATAGGACTTCCTCAGTTTTGAGGAACTGAATCGATTGATATTAAAACTTTCAAGGTGTCTTGCATAAAGTATTCACACCCCTTGGCCTTAGTCACATACAGTTAATAAAAATGAACAAATTTAGCTCTGGACTTTGAGTGGACTGTTGTGTGGATAAGTGCAGTTCCTCCAGAGTAACCTCATCTAGTTAATTCTCTCCAATAATAATAAGCATGCGTTGAAACATCGAAACTCGTCTTATGTTTTGTGGTAAAATGTGAAAAACTACAGGGAGTGTAGACACTTTTGCAAGGTGCTGTGGCTGAGGCATGATGCACAGCCTAGCGGACAGCTTTCAGAGGAAGATTTGCTCACCATGCAGATGAGACACTTGTACCGGTCTCCCCGAAGGATCTGCTTCTCCAACTCTCGGATTCGGGCCTTCAGAGCCTCCATAGTGGTAGCTGTCGATTCTTCCTCTGTCACCCTACGGCACAAGGGGAAAAATAAATAGGAGTAGGTACTCAAGTGTTATGGAAATTAGTTCATAGCTATTATGAAAATGTGGATATTATCTCATAAATCACAGCTTCTGAGCTAAGTTTATTTGGTTTGAAACAATAAATAAATCAAGTGTCAAATGTTTAGTTTGTCATCCAAACTAAACTAAACCAGTGCAGTTTAATATTGCTATCTAATGAATAAAAAAAAGAGATGGTCCATTTTTAATTTTTCATATTCACATGTGAATTTATTTGTTTTTAAGTAACTCAAAAACAAAATGTCATGTAATCTGGAGAAAGCTTTAGCTGCGATTTGATGAAAACAACAGGACGTCACATGTATATATCAATAAATAAATACAAAAACCATTTATTTATCCAAAACTTCAATCTATATCTATATTAAATTCATCTCCAACATATCTTTTAATATCCATAAGTCTGCTAGTCCAAGGAAAGTTTAACTTCCTTAGCATTGATGCTGAAACATCTCCATGTATTTATATTTCCATTTGCTCCTGTCACTTTATGATCCTGCCTCTCTATTTCTGGATCTTCACCTCCGTACTCTCACTCCTCTTGTTGTCCTTTACTCCATCTGTTTTCTCTTTCTTCCTGCCCGTGAGCAGCACTCTGACTAATGTGCATCACCATACCAGAAAATGTGCATTTAACACTGTTCAGCAGCATATGAAGCAGCCATAACCGAATCAATACCGACCGCAAACGTTGATGATAATTCGGCACAGCGAGTCGCAGGCACACGAGCCGGCTGATGTTTATTACAGCCGTCCGTTCGCTCGCCGCCGAGATGCAGCGGCGGTGTTTGTGTGTTACGAGGAGTGTGTGTATTTATGGTGATGTGGTAATTCTGCAGCCTGATAGCTTTGCTGATCTATGGTATTGATCTGGTGGGGGAAGGACAAGCAGAGAGAGGGAAGGGACAAGCAGTAAGTAGCTGTGTGTGTTTGTGGTGTGGAGGGGGTGCAAGATATGGCTCCATTTCCAACAAACGCAGCAAAGACAAGAGGAAAGTGAAAGACTTTCTCATTTGTCTGTCGAAGTTTAAAATCAAATAGCTTTAGCAAACTTATACTTTAATATATCAGCAATAAATAGTTGATAAATTAGTCAGAGGAAGTGCTGGAACGACCGGTTTTCTCCAGATGCATGAGCATAGAATAATGTAATGCTTCCCCTCCCTCACCTGTTTCTCAACACTGCTGGTCAGCTGACTAAATAAAAAAATCTACTAGTTCTTTTTTCTCACACTTACAGATAAGATAAACCTGACTGCTCAGAAATGTTTCTGCTTGCCATAAACACGGGCAGTCATACTTTGGGAACTTTAAAAGAACCATTCATACCTCTAATTAACGTAACACTGATTTAAAATATTTTTGTCAGCCTACTAACCGGCTGGCAAGCTGTTTTATATAAAAGCAATTGGCGCAGATTATTCACTTTTGAGACATCAACAAACGGTTGTATATTTTGTCAGACTAACCATACCGTAGGAATCACCAGCCACCTAAAAGGTATTTCAACAAAATACATTTTAAGTATGCGAACATTTCATAAATGAGGTACCACCAAAAACCGCACAGTTAACTTGAGCTTACTGGGTTTATGACTAAAACGTGTAGAATCACTTGTTGCAGCCAAGTTGTTTTTAGTCGACTAATAGCAGAATAAGAAGTAGTTCTTCATGAACATTTTCCACTAGTACCTATTTGACTCTGTTATAAGGATTTTCCACTAGCAACAGTTCTGTGGTACCGACCCCTTCTTCGCTGAGGTTCCTAATGCGCCAAGACGGAATGAAAATGGGACGTCAGAAGACTGCATTTCTTTAGCGTATGTGGTCTCACTGTCCACAGCCTTTCCTGGCTTTATTCTAGCTTTCATATCCTCCATTGTTGTGTTGCGTTTGTGTCCTGTAAAGATCATGTCATGACACTTTTTAGGGTCTGGGGCCACCCAATTACATGAACACCCAACCCACTAGAGCTGTTGCTCAATCGTAATAAAAAAAACAAAACAACCAAACTGTGAAGAGTTGAGTCGAGCCATGCAGTTAGGTGCTAGTAGAAAAGGACCTTAATGAGTTGCAAACCCCCTCATATGAATAGCGAAGACTCAATCCACCAGACCAACTCATGCTGACATTGCTAATAAATATTGATTTGAGAGACCAAATTTGCTTGGTTTAAGTTGTGTACTTCACTATCAAGAGATCTTGTTGCATGACTTGTCTTAAAACTCAGATATTGAGTTTACACCTTTTTGCCATTGTATGGAATTGACCAAGAATGTTTTAGCTACTCTGGGTTCTTCCTAATGAATTGCCAGCAGGATGCCAAGGTCTTTGACGGTTGAACTGTTTCAGGTCAGCGGGATCAGCAGTAAGTTCTAAGTACTTTCCTAAACATGTATGAAGAGCAGACCTGCGCCTCCCTGTAAAGCCATCATCATCCCGTGTCTATAAAGACCCAGGTTGACGTACCACCACTGTGCCCTATAAACTGACTTACCCTCTCCTCTTATTAATGCTGAGCTTGTAAAAAGCCATTTAGCCTTGATTAGCCTGCCAGCTTATAAAAGAGCCGCAGACCCTGGACAAAGCTGGACTGTAACTGTCCTTTAACGGTTCTATTAAGTCCCTCTGTGGCTCCGTCACCCACTGAACTCTGCCGAGAGATATTTTTCATTTTCCAAAGAGACGCTATGAAAAAGATTTGGACAAAAAGTTGCTCATTTCCTCCTGACATTGATCACTTTTTCAGCGTGCCGCTTTTTAATCTCCTGTTATAAATATTTATTCAGCACACAAACAAAACAAATTGCTTTATGTTCCACCAGCGTAATAACATTAATCTTTTGGCATCTAAATGAAAGCAGACAAAGAAATAAACACAGAGGACTTTGCAGATAGAAGAAGTTTGGAAGAAACTAATATGACTTAATCGGGCCAAGCAAGAAGAAAATAATAAAAAAGAACTTCTGGCTTAGTGGTAACCTCTCGCATGTGAAAATCCTTAAATCCTTTGTGTATTTCACTGACCTAAACCAGCTCAAGACAGTTGAGACTTTTAGCCAAAATAGAAAAACTCAGCCTGAAACGTACAGTAGCCCTTGAACAGAGACGACTCATACGTGGAATGAATTGCTCTTCTTTTCATAGGACTGCAGGGTCTAATGAAAAAGGTGTCTATGTGGAAACCAGTGATATTTAAGCTTCTTTATCCTGATGAGGCTATAAATTAAAAGACCTGCCTTTATGTATCATGACTTTCTTAGATCTTCAAACACATTCATGTGCTGTTGAAGGTATAAAACGCTAGCAGCTTGTTTTGTCAGATAGGAAAGTCATTTTTTAAATTGCTGAGTAGAATATCGTGTAATTCCGATCTCAGTTTACACAGCATACATAGCACAAATTGCCAGGATGCATAAAAAGTAATTTTATATGAACATACACGTAACCAGCTTATTGTTGTAGTAGGTTAGACTTGGGTTCCTTTTCAGCTTTGTTTGCTTGAGATCAAATTGTTTCAAACTTTTGAATTATTGTTTTGGTTGTGGATATGAGTAAGTTAGTTTAGGAAAGTAGCTACCTTCTTGTAGCAATTTCATGACTACTGAAGGTCAACGCACCTTCAGTAGTCAACTAAATGCCTCAGTTAAATGCTGTGCTTGTCTTTTGAGACCTGGGCTTCTGTGTCACGTCAAGACATACACCTTAGAAAGTTATAAATTAAAACATCTTCTTGACATACTAAACTGAAAAATTTTAATTGTAACTTAGAAAAGGCTTCAGCAAAGTTTATTTAGTAGTTTTTGCCCATGGTTAAATAGGTGTAGCACCTACTTAACATATATCTTTTTTCAATGAATACATGTTCAGGAATAAAATGTTTTTCAGTGTGAAATTAAGCTAGAAAAAGGTGAATTTTTTTCATAGGCTTTTGCACATTTTTACCATACGAGTCAAATAATGTGGAAAGTTCCCTATCTGTACTCTGCAGTCCCTTCTCCATTAAGTCTCACTCTAGTAAGTTTGTGTTGGCTTGGTTCTAGCTAAGTTGGCTTCGTCTCCATTGGCAGTGTTTGTGGCCAACAATCCAATGGTGTCACTTTGCGCGGTGAGTTTCTAAGAAATCTCTCCGTGTATCTGTTTGTTGGGCGTTTCCCCCGTCCAGTTGACGATGTGTGAACTCTTCCACAATTGAAAAAAGATTTGGACATCTGTGAACATCAATTTGTAAAAGTTACACTGCAGATTCTCTATTGCAGTTAGACTTGAGCTTTAGGCTACTCCACCACATGATGAGCTGAACCACAACTTTACATGGCTTCAGAAAAAATGTTTACATGGTGCTGATCTGGTTAGACAAAAATTTCCATAAAATACAAACATATTGGAGGTCTTGTGAGAAAATGTGTATAACGTTGAAAGTGTATAAACAGTTTTACCTTTCAGTCTCAGCGGATTCAACACTGCTAGTGCAGGCTTTGTGCTAAAGAGTTTCTGTAACTACAAAACCCTAAAACATTGTCCTGCTTTGAACTGATGCATTACTTCGGTCTAAACGCCAGATTGCTTAAACTTCGGTTCAACTTTATTGCCATTCCACAGCTAATGCGGCTTGGTGTTTTCCAACTGAAGTCCTCCTCATGGCAAAAAAGCAAGCAGGAAAGCCCAGCAGAGACAGATAGATGGCTCTGCTTCTCCTCTATTTAGCGCCCTGTTCCCAGCATCTGCGACGTTATTTCTCATTTCATTAGTGCGTGTGGGTGTATGTGTTTGTGCGTGTGCTTGTGTGTGTAGCGGGGAATCTCTACCATCCATCTCAATCAGCTCAATGTCTTCATCTGCTGTCTATCTACATTTTGGCCTCACTCTCGCTTCTGTCTCGGCAGGAGAACATACAGCGGATAAAATTTAACACAAATTAATTTGAAATCCTCTTCTGGTAAAACATTTTCGCCTTAAATAAATCTCCCAAGTATGTGCTGCTGCTGTAAATCCCTTTCGAGCATCATTCTGTGCTGCACCCTGTTAGCAGAGGCCTTAACTACACCGAGACACCATGATAAAACATTTAAGTCACTATTGATTTCCCCTGCCTCTTCCCGATGTGTGAGCAAGCGCAGCAAAAGTTAAGAGGTGGGGGGTTTGGGGGAGCCTTGTAAATAGCTGAGAGGAATTGAGACAGAGGACAGGAAGGGAGGAACGAGAAAAACAGGACAGAGACAGAATGGGACAGTGAAATAAAGCAAGGAAAAATGTAGAGACGACTGGGGCAGAGTCCGTGTGTGTCCCTGTGCGCGTGTGTGTAAGGGGGTGGTGGGGCGCGGGGTAGAAATCTAGCTTCATCACTTCCAAATTGAGGACAGATTCAATTATTTGCAGAAACCACATGGAAATCACTCCGCATTGTTCCAGCTGGAGCGCCAAATTTGGCAGCAATCGCATTGGCGGCAATGGAGGGGCCATTTATCTTGGAGAGGAAAGAACATCTCAGGCGATGTATGTGTGTGTGTGTGTATCAGTGAAAGAGAGAGAGCGAGAGAGAACTCATTTATCTTGCAGGGGAATGAGCAGGGGAACGAGGACGCCCCGGGAGGCGACCAGATCATTACCCATCTGGGATCAGAGACAGAGAAAGATTTCACCAACGCTACCTTGTGGAAAACCACACACACACCCACACACAATGTATCAATGTAACAAAAGGAGACAAATCTCATTTTCATTTGAGGATGGAAGGACATAGAAGCCCCACAAATACGTGCATTTATAGCAAGCGAGAGGAGGAGTGAGGCGGGGAATTGTTCCAGCCAGGCACCTGACTGCTTGTTCCAATGCAATCATTCAGTATCTAGTTGGCCTCACCCTAAATGGACGCTTAGATTAAAGCGTGTTCTGCTCCAGGTGACCGCTAAAAGTCTCCAGGAGAACATTGTGTGGCAAAGCACGGCAATATTTGCTCCACAGAAATGACAGAAAACAAAGACGAGGACAATGGTGTGAACGGAAAAGTACTGGTCCATAGTCCAGTAGTGGTCCTTTCAAACTTAAAAAAGAAGTTAATTATATATATTTTTTTTTTAATGTTTAAAGTTTCACATACTATCTTAACCACCTTGAGTAATTAAGGGTGTAACATACACCTGATAGTCAGGTACATTTGGTGCGGTTCGCTTTCACACCGCACTGTGTCAAACCAATAAAATCCTTTGAAAACCCTGTTCACCCACTAACCTGTTGTTTCCTTCAGAACCACTGAAGGAAACAGCATAAAAACCTCCAAAACATGAGCACAACTTCCTTCTTAAAATGTAAACAAAAATGTAGCAGCATCAGATTTTACCAGTTGTAGAATTTCTCTTTGGTAAAAGACAACAAGCCATTTCTCCTGCACAGCACTAGACACGTGCTTTTGTTTAGGTTGTATTATTATTATTAAAAACACTTATTTCTGATCTTAATAGTAATAATATAAAGAACTATATGTTCTATTTTTAACAAAGCTTTCCTTTCCTGACAGAAATAGTTCCCCTTCTTTACCTAAAAGAGTAACTTGTTTGTATGAAACACAGGACAAAGATTCATCAGGCGCATTCTCCATGTTTCACTTCTGATTAAGAAAGAGACTCTTATCAGCCACCACAAACTGTACATTAATGAATGTGAGCTCACACCATATGTCAAGGACGGAAACATCTTAATTATGGTTGGTGTACGACCAGCCATCAGCTCATTGTGCTAATTGGATGTGCTAATAAGTCGACTTTAATATCAGCAGACTTGTGGCAGTTTTTCTTGTGTGGTTTGGTTTAACATTTGCAAAGAATCTCTAATGAAACAAAACTCATTTACTTGGACTATTTTCACTAAACGTTTCTGTCCATTTTCTAGAAACATGGACTTTTCCATTCAATAAAATGCCTGTGTTTGCTTTGTTTCCCTCTATTCAACTGGTTGCAATTTTCAGTGTTATACTAAACCAACAAAAACAAAACGGTTTCATTTGGATCTTGGGAGTTAAACAAAATAACACGAATAAAACATATTTCATTCAAGTTTTTAACAGAGCAGGTGCTTTGTACAAGTCTCGTGTATCTGTTTATTGCAAAAATTAGATTTAAAGGGGATTCTTAAGCGTGTTGGTGAACTGGTTTAACTATTTTTACTGAATATCAGAATAGCTGCACGTTCTGTATAAGAACCAGGCATTAGATGGATCTCTACACCTAACAAACACTCACTCTTGTCTTGACAGTGGAGTTTCTAATCAATACACCTCGAGCGGCTCAGTTTGTCCACCAATTATCCAATCTGCTGATATTTATAATGGAGAATTTGCACACCCATAGTGCTGATTAATTCATTTAAATAATCTATTCTATTGAACTGTCGCCATGGTCGAAGGGGTACATGTTAGTCAAAGCTGTGAAGACCATACCATAACTTAAGTGCTAGCAGCTGGGTGAAAATAATGTCTTGAAAAGGCAGTTTTACACCGTGAGCTTTTTTACATTTTTACAATACAACCACAAATAATATTTTATTTAGGTTTCTGGTGACACAGTATGTCTCTACAAGCTTTCCACATCTAGCAACTGATGTCTATGCCATAAAATATCGCAATTTAAATCAGATGAGAAGAGGAGCACTCTTCCAAGTGGTGCCACGGCTCTATTGACCAGAGCACCTTACTTTCCATGTTTTACAGTGTCCTGATTCACCTGAGACAAATTGCCAAGATGACTTCTTATAGTATTCTGCAAATGTTATAACATGACAAAATGTGGAAAGGTCAAGAGAAATGCATCCTTTTGCAACCAAGCAGGAAGACTGATGAAAGAAAACTATCTGGATGCTGAGAAAATATGAGGCATACACGTAGAAAGACTATTAAGCAATTCACAGAATCCTGGCTTTAAATTTTGATAGTTGTTTCCATGTTTGATTATTAGACTGTCACCTACTTTTCGATCTCGCTGTTTTTACAGGTACGTGGAGCATTTGAGGAGGAGGAAGAAGATGATGAAGGAGTGCTGGGGTCTGTCTTGCTGCTCTCCCCGTTGCTCGTTGAAGGCATCTCTGTGGACACAAAAAAGATAACAGTTACTTATGAACTCCTGTCTACCACAGTTGCCAGCCACAGAAATCCATTTCAGTCTGCCCGGAACAATAATAATGTTTTTTTTTAATATCTATATTTTTTTTTAAAAAGCACAATTAGTGCTTTACTTACCATCGTTTGCCCACTTGGAGAACTCGGGCGTTATTCTGTTGGAAGGCATCCCGCCGCTGCAACAAAGTAGCACAACCATCAGCACGTATAACAGCCCATGTGTTCTTTCGATCATGCAAAGTATAGTATTCATCCACTAGCTATGCTTCCACCTAATTGTCATGTTAATTTTAAGAAAACTTTTTAAATATTGGAAAAAAAAAAAAGAAAAAAAATGGGGGGGGGGTGGCTGAGGAAAATGCGAACTAGGTATGTTCGTCTACACGCTTGGAGCAAATCAACAAAGAATCAACCAGAGCGTAATTTTGTCAGATGTTATGCTACAATTTAATGAGAAAGATGGAAGGGCTGCAAAGTAGTATTAATCACACATAAAAAAAGAAAGTTCACTCCTTTAATTCAAATTTTACCACCACCATTAACTGTCTCTAATGGAATACTTCGAAATGCCCATAAAAAAAAATAAAAAATGTTGAAAACATGGCTAGCGTTTTGCTGAAAACGTCGTACTTGAGCACAGCTCCTCGTAGCGCCTCCCTCTCCCGGGCTTCTCCTTGGTCCTCCCCGGCTCCGGAGCAGGGGATGATGTCGGCCTCAGTGTACTGGGCCTTCCCGTACTCCAACGTGTCGTCTCCGTCCACGTCGAGGTCAGCGTCACTGTCTGCCGCGCTCTCCTTGATACTGCATGTGGCAAATCCAGTTCCTGTGGAGAGAGTGAGCCATTTTCACACCAATACTTTAAGGATGCATTCACATCGGCCCCGTTTAGTCCGATTTAATAGAACTCCAGTTTGTTTGCTGAGAAAGTCCAGTTTGTTTTGGGGAACTCTGATGCGGACCAAAAAAAGCGGTCTACCTAAAAAACCTGAGGCTCAGTTCAGTCGAAGTGAACTCTGGAGAGGTTCAAATGCATATGATGCAAGGAGACGGGCCACCGCTCAAAATGCAGGAAGTGAACTATAGTACAGGGAATTCTGGGTAAATGCAACCAAAACAAACGCGAGTGTCTTAAATGAGCGAGAGAAATGGTTTGTAGTCTTTTACCAAAGACAAAAAAGAAATCCTACAGTCGCTAAAATCTGATGTTGACATTTCATGAATAAGGAAGTTATGCTCATGTCTTCTTCTAAGGTTTTTATGTAATTTCCTTCAGTAGTTCTTGGTGCAGCACCACAGACCAGGTGAGGGCAGGTTTTAAAATAGTTTAGATCGTTTGACACTGCAGTGGGTAACCACCAGCTGACAATTTTGCAAATATTGCAATTTAGGTCTCCAGGGAAACAGAGTCTACTGGACAATTGGGTGCGAAAACACCCTCAATTAGCATATTGGTTAAAGGCCTTTGTCTACTAGTACACATGAGAGAGTGGACCATTGTTCTTAATTGTCCCATGACTTGATATACCTTCAATTTCCAATTAGAAGTAGAATATATATTTTTACACAGAGTATAAATATGGAAAATCAAAATCACAATGGTTTACAGTCTTGATACAATGTCTGCCCTTTTGTTTTTGAATCATTAAGAGTTATTTTAAGCCCCCCCAACATAAACAACATATTGCTTGATGAAGCTGGAAACAACCTAACTTTCTGAGACGGCTAAAGCTCATGTTAAACTCAACTTCTCTGCTAATCAACTTAAAGACTTTCAGAAACCCGAGTGACAAATGACAAAAAGAAGGAGATGAAGACTGACTTGTTACCCATCAATCTTTGAGAAGGAGAGGGGTGTGTACGTGTGTGTGAATGGCACCTATATAAACCAAGTGATGAACGCTCAGACAAACCCTTACCGCTGCCTGACTGCTCCTTTCAGCTCTACTTAACCAAGGAGTTGGCTCTGTGTGTGTCCGTCACTTACAGGTGTCTTTTCCATGTTTGTTTGAGACTGTCTGTCCCTCTGTCACTTAGGTCCTATCTCTCCAAGGTGTGTGTGTGTGTGTGTGTTCACCTGTCACTTAAACTATGTCTATCTGCAGCACAAAAGTAGTTGGGGGGGCGTGTTTGTGTTCAAATGTGTATATTACTCAGACCCTTTACCGTTTGGGCTGCATGCGTGTGTGTTGCGCCTGAAACCGTTGGTGTGTGTCAGCCAGTGACAGGCCTGACAGCCATCTTATTTACACCTATTCCAATTTCTACAAGCTCTCAGGTGGACTGGTGGGAGGCCTATGAGCGTCTGTGGGGGGAGTTGAGGGTAGAACCAGACGGAGCTGACACCCGTCCTGTTTAACCCGCCTGTGTGAGTCCCAACACTAGACTTCCTGGAACAGTTGCTATCAACGAACCACTGCATCTCACTCCACTGAGGGGTCTTTGTCAGAGAGCAACACAGTCGACTGAGCTCGCCTGAAAGCTTTCTCTACAATACAGCCGACAGATTGCCCTCACATTTAACTCAGGAATTTACAGAGGTAGGTAGATGAGCATAGACGAGGATAATGTATGGAATGATGTAAAGGTGCCTATATACACATAGTTTTCAATTTATTTTTGGTCTGAGGCATCATACTTATTAACCTACAAGTTTCGTTAGCTAGGGAGACCACAGAATTGGAAAAAATGGGGTGGGTTAAACAGAAAATTCAGTCGGCTTGATGTGAAGATAGAGTGAACGCCAAGTTGAGATCGAAAGAGCTGAAAGAGGCCGTCAGAAAAAAATTGGCTGTGGGAAATCCTTTTTTTGAGTGGATGACAAAACAACTGTTTTTTGAGACAAGAACTGAAGATGTGATTAGAGCATGCCTCATACAGTATGCCAGGAGAAGCTGTTCATATCAAGATGAAAGTGGCATGGTTTGGAAATGTTTTACTTAAGCAGAACCCAGCCCCCTCACTATCATAGAATTGGTCATAGTTTAATGATTTATTGAGTTAGCATTTTTAAGTGCAGTTACATTTCTTTTTCTTTTTTCAGAGATCCATAAGACAAATCTCCACTTGGCTTCCTCCATCTTTATAGTGAGTATTGTAATTTGTTGTGCATCTTTCAGGTTTAATGTTCTAATTTTAAGCTAGGAGGTTTAAATTTATCTAAATTAAGTTGTCTGATAATGGTTCAGGGCTCTAGAGTAAAACCAATTTGGTCACTGATGAGATCATGTCACAAAATGTTGAAGTCGCACCAGTGCGCCAGTCATTCCAGGGCATAAAGAAGAAGTCTGACAGGCCATCTTCCTGTATTCAACAACAGACATATATATCTCCAATGGTGGTCTAAAATCAATCAGAAATAGTGATTTTGCTTCAAATAAATACATTTTATTTCCTAGACTGATAATCATTTACATGTTAATGTTGCAAAGTTAAGTGTGATGCACCTAAAAAAAAAGTAAGGTGCACCAGTGGCTGTGGTTTCTTAGAATAAAAAAAAGGAAATTCTGCCTTCAATGCTTCAGGACACACAGCATCTATATAAACCACACAAAAAGAAATATCTGGGTCCCCCCGACATTTGTAACTGTCTTGTTAAATATGATTCAGCTCCGTAATTTAAGTATCTGCACTTCTACTGTAAACTGGATGCCTCCTGAGCCGACTGGGAGTGAATACACACACCGTAAATGTGCGGCAGTGTGTTCACCACCAGGGTTGGTGCGGCCTGTTTGCTCTGAATGTGTGTGATCCCCCTGTTCTTCTATCTGTTCCTCTAAGCAGTCTTGGCAGGCCAATCTAATCTGGCCAGGGAAAGGTCAGCCACACTCTAACTGCCTTTCACTCACATTATGTATCAACACCCCCACCCCTGTCTTTACTTTTCTTTTTTTCTTCTTCTTCTTTTTCTCGCCTCATTTTCCACCTTTTCTTCCCTCCCGCACAATTACCTTATTTTTAACTTCTCCAACATATATATATATATTTTTTTTAACTGTTCTCTACGTTGTTTAGCCCATCTTAATAAACAGCTTGCTAGCCAAATCATCTGAATCAATACTTCCTCCACTCCTCGATCTGTCTCATTACCAAAGCCCCCTCCCTGCAATATCGCTTACTCTTTAACATGTTAACTACATATTTCCTCCTCTGTGTTGCATGGTTCGTGGCAGCAATGAAAGAGAGTCTCAATTTACATGCATGTCAACACAACAAGGCGACAAGCGCAGATCTGAACAGGCGGGCACGATCAAAGGCCTCATCAGGCCGACCGGCAGCTCGCCTCAGCCAATCCAATGACCTTGGCAACATCTTGTTTCCATAGCAATTATCGGGACCCCCTAATAAGCCGAGAGGAGGCATGTCAAAGGTGATCACACTATCTCCCTGCCATTTACAGGTCACACAGAGAGAGAGTGAGAGAAAGAGAGAGAGAGAGAGAGAGAGAGGTGGGGAGAGAGGAAGCCAGACACAAAGACATGAGACGGTCATCTTTGAAGTTCATGTACAAAGCGGAGATTTGTCCTCTCCTCAATCCTTCTGGTCCATCTGAACCGGCAGTAATCCCCCTCCTCTCCTCCAGGGTGTCTCGGGACGGCCTGGTATCGCACCTCGAGATCTGTCTGCTGCTGCTTCCCTTTCAGAAAGTGTTTTTTAGGTTCACATTTTTTAGCCATTTTCAAGCCGAAAATATTTGTTAAAAAGGTGAAGAAATAAAACAGGCTCTATGTCGAACTAACTGCCTTATTTATTCCTCATCCTTATTGTGTTATGAATTTGCAGAATCATTTTAGAACTAGTACAAGTCGTCGGCTGAGGTAAAGCCTCGAGTCTTTGGTCATAAATTATCTTTAAAAGTTATCATGGTTTCGAAGCCTCTCTTACATAAATCATGTAGCTATGACTCAAAAATATCATGCTGATTTAAAGAGAATTGGAGAAGGACACATTTTAATGCCGATCGTCAGGATCTTCATTGACCAAACTGCTATCAAAGTGGTGAAAGAGACCCAGCATCAATATTAAAAGTTATTAGTTGACATGAACAACAGGTGTTACATGTAACTGTAAACTTCTGTTGAGTTTTGCTTTGGTTCACCTCTGTGTTTCTGTTTTCCATGTACTAATGCATGTACCAGAATGTACTCAACTGTGACAAAAAAACAAACAAGTTTTTATTCCAAACCATGACTTGTTTCAAATAAATGTATTTTTTTGAAATACTGACAACATGTCTCTGAAATTCCCAGCAAAAATGTAGTATTTATTTACAGAAAATGGGAAATGGTCAAAATAAAAAAGATGCAGCACTTTCAGACCTCAAATAATGCACAGGAAGCCAGTTAATATTCATTTAGAAACAACAATACTAATGTTTTAACTCAGGAAGAGTTCAGAAATCAATATTTGGTGGAATAGCCATGAGGTTTTCAGTGGGGTTCAGTGCAGTGGTCTCTTCGTTTTTTCCAGAGCTGTATATATGTTAATAGTCTGGAAATTATGGAATAAATCTTCATTTACACAAAAAAATTATCATTTTTAAGGTGGTGTTAGATTGAATCGATGAGGAAAAAAACAGACTCCATCATTCCAATCATAACTTTATTTGCATTTCGCACCAACACAAAAACTTCGTAAAATGACCAGCACTATGAGGGAAAGTTAGGGAATAAAATCTGTCCACTTTGCAGCTTGCAGACAGACCACCAGACAGATGAAGACAACTCTCTATCTGAGCTATACGGGTTCTTTCAACCCGCCTAAGCCGGTGTGAGACACAGGGAAGTCTTCACTCACAGACACTTGAATCATAAACTGATCTTGTTCGATTTTTCCCCCCCTCTCACGTCTTTCTTCCCCGGCCTCTCAAAGGGAGGGAAGGATGGTGGCACTTCACAGAGGAATAGTCTCTCTCTTCATCTTGCCAGCTGAGAAGACCCCCCCCCCAACCATAACGTCTCTATATCCGTTTAGCCGGTCGTGAGCTCCAGAGAGCCCACTGGATGCAGCTGTGTGTGTCAGAACCACTGAGCAGCTTTCAAGACAAAATCCACCTTCAAGATGGAAGAGCGTGTATGTGTGTGTGTGTCTCCGTGTTTCAAGTCGCTCTCCACAGGCCACCTCGGTTATCTGTGTCGCATCACAAGGTTCCCTATTAGAGCGCGACAGAAGGGTCCGGGGCTGTGGCTACGAACTTTAAACAACGTGAAAGGCAGACGGACGGATGGAGGGAGCGCCCGGGAGACGGATGAAGAGGGGCTCCATCCACCTCCCCGCCCCCTAAGTGCCTCACTTTGTGGTGTTTTAGTTGAGACTTTAGCATTGATCTGTCTTGTCTCCACTTGGCAAGCAGAGGAGAGGAAGGGAGGCAGGTGAGGCCCCAGCATGTGTGTTTAACAACAGATCGAACACAGAGAGGGACACATGAAAGCGGAGATGAGGAGCCTGCAGCTCCGTCTGCCTCGCATCACCGCGGTTTGCTTCAAACCGAGCATCTATCCCCCCCGACTTAAAGAGATACAATGAAGATAAAATGTGGGATCATTTTTGTTTACATCAGGATGAAGGCAGTTCATGGATCCAGAGACAAACCTTTAACAGAGCAAAGATTTGTCTCGAGACATTTTTTGGACTCGTTAAAAACAGACCTTGTCGGGTAAATGATTATTTTAGATGTTATTTTTGGGCACATAAAGCAAGCTTGAATTTATGGAAATCCTTCCAGTTATTAAAAACAGACAAACAAGGGGCAGAAAGTAAAATGATAGACGCCCACCTACGAGCAAGATGTTTATCAGACATCTGAAGTTATCTGGTTACCAGATACCAGAAACCCCAACTCATCATATACTAACCAGCTCTATTTGTGCCACTCTATAAAAGAGCAGAAAAGCAAAAATATTGTATAAATTCTGTTCTGAAAGCATTAAGAATTATTCTCAATTTGCTGACAGTTTCATAGATATTTGTTACACAAAATACTATTTCACGAATGTTCGCTTGGCATGTTTATCATAATAATCTTAGATCAGACCTATATCCTCCCTTTAGGTTCTTAGAGGTTCTCCCATGTTGTCGCACTTCTCTTAGGCGAGAGGTTTTGGGATCTGAATCTGTGAATTTGATTTAATGTGGCATTTTAAACAAATTCTGATGTCTTGCAAACCAATAAAAAAAGGTATAAAGAAGCTCAACCATAATTGGTTCTCATATAAAAACAGACAACCCTTTCTGGGATTAAGCAAAACTAATCTAAAGAAGATAAAGTATTTATGAAACTTACAGAAGCTAACAAAAGTAGGGGATCACATTGAGCTAAATGCTTGCACACAAGGTGTGTTGTGTCCCTGAGCTGCTGCTGCTGCGCTCCCCAATGACCAGCTCTCCTATCCGGCTCTATAATTGCATTTCTGGGCACACACACGAAGCGGTGACCAGTGGGTCAATTGCCCAGCTAAATGTGTTTTCCTTCCCTTCGCACAGAGGGTTGCGTGGGGTTCAGCCGAGCCGAGCCGGACTGACCCCGGAAACGCCCGCGCTGCCGCTAGACCACAGGTACCATTACTGCTCGCCGGTCACATTGGACTCTGGTCTCGGAGAGCTAACGCTGCTCACATTGGACAGCGGCGCGCTGAATGATGGATGAGCAGGGAAACAAAAGAGGAGACAGACAGACGAGAGAGAAGAGGAGAGAACAAACTGCTGGAACTGAGTGTGGCACCCGAGCTCAGAGAGGTCAGTCAGTCAGCCGACCAGACACCTACACCGTCAGAAAGCCCACACACACACACACACACCTCTACACGGCAGTAACACGCTGTCTGGAGTTGGTGGGAAAAGCCACCAACAAAGAATCACATCAGATGTGTCTGTACCTCTGAAGCCTCCCTCCAGTAAGGCCGTAGCTCTGATCCTTTTCTGCCCCGCCCATTCGTACTCGTCAAAGCCCCGCCCGTTCTCGCCGTCCATGTCAGCGGAGTCTTCGTCGGCCAGAGCCCCCTCGCGCTGGCCCACAAAAAACAAACAAATAAGGACCAATTTTAACAAGAGGACAGAATGAGTCAAAGAAAATTGGCTAAACGTGAATTTATTTTCTCTCCGGAGTCTTTCAAGGTTAAGGACTCGAATTGGTGACAGACCAGACATCCATACAAACTTTACCTGTACTTCAAAACTGAAACCAAAATTTAATGCTGCCTTGTGTTTTTTAAGTACTAATAAGTCATACTTGAAATTTACCAAACTTTTACTGTTGTATTTTATAGACATGAATTTGCTGCAAACATTCAACAAACTCTTTTATCTGCATGCATTTAAACTACACAAATTTAGTTCATTCAATTTACTTAAACTGAAAGATTTCAAGGGAAACATTTCTTTAAAATGTTTTGAGATAAAATGCTTTGCAAAAGTGTTCACACTCCTTCACACTGTGGCAGGTTCCTACCACAAAATTCAGTGTGTTGTATTAAGTGACAGACCAACAAAAGTAGTAAAACAAACTGTGAAATGGAAGAACAATGATTTAAGGTTCAGACATTTTATTTTTTGGTCTTTTTTTTTTAAATAAAATGTAAAAGTATCAAAATAAAAAAACAAACAAAAAAAGACCCAAAAACATGCTAATTCCTGAAAGAGCTGTAATTAAGCCAAAACTACAAAAAAATACTTTTCTCCCTAAATACCCAGAACTCCTCAAGTGGCAAAGTTGCAACTTTGTGTGGTACAAGTTTAGCAGAAAAATCTCCCATTAAGCGCATTTTGCTGTCAAAATATTAATCAGTTAATCCATAAAATAGTCAACAGATCAGCCGATGTTAAGTCGAGCAAAAAGATGGAGATTTTCATAAAAAAGAAATGTTTTTTAGGTGCAGATGCATCTTTTGCTACAAATGATCAACCGTACACTTTAGACATGCTATTGTATTTTAGTTAAAAACTGTTGTTTTTGTTTTGTTTATTTGTATCTTTTAACATATATCTAATATTGTACAAAAATGTCTATGGGGTTAAATTAAAAATCTGCAGAATGTGCCAACCTTTTTTTATCTTATTAATCATCTGAATAATCATAAAGATGAATCGATTACTAAAATAATTGTGAGTTGCAGCCCTGGTTGACATAACTATTAGACCTGCACACCACAATTCTGCTGCAAGAATATTCAATTGTTAGAAAGGTTCAGTCAAAGTCCAGACGGAAATCGGAAGGCAAATCTGAAGCGAGACTCAAAACCACTGCTCACAAAGTTTCTCCACCCAATCTGAGTGAGCAGGGGAAACTTCGCAAAGATGCATGGACAGACATTTCACTCTCTTAATGTCGAATATGTGACAAAAAACAAAAAACAAAAAAACTTAAATTGGAATGAATACTTTTGCAAGGCCGTGTACGCTAGAACCCTTTCACTGTTACAACAAATGAAAAAAACAAAATCATGCTGGGAGACATTAGTATCTCTGGGAGGTTTGACAGATGGCAATCAGTGACATGAGATAGAGAAGAAGTTCATTAGTAGCAATGATTTATCTCAACACTCTACTCTAGAAGAGGCGACAGCTGTTAAGTAAGTACTAAAGAGAGAGCGTGACGTTTAGCTGGGACAGGTAGTGAGGGCTACGTCTAAAACCGTGTCACATGGGATAACCTGCAGATGAGAGCCGACTCGTTTAAAACACCGGTTTGCAGAAACAGACTGCGCGAGTCCGGTGTGAATATTCCCCCTTTGCGCTCAAGTCATTCGCAGCTGATCCGATATGATCGTTTGTACAGTACAGCATGGATGAGACTGGTCAGAATCTACAGGAAGTAGAGAGGTGAGTGGGAAAAGAGCGGAAGACATAGGCCGTCCAGGTGGGGGCGGTAGGCAGGGCAGGGGTCTAGGGGCCGGGATTGTACTACCTGGATCAGGCATTGTTCCACATGTCTACTCATCTCCTCCTCGCTCCCAGCCAATGGGGCGCTGCACAGCGGACATACCTGCCCCCCCTCCTCTGGCTTCCTCCTCTTCATCTTGCCTATACGAGCTGGAGCAGAGGGACAAGGAAAGAGAGGGGATTAAAAAAAACAACAAATAAATAAGTTCTTCACAAACCTATACCGTTTAGGGCTGCAACTAACGATTATATTAGTCATCAAATAATCAACTGATCATTCTGACGATTAATCGATTATTCTGGCTACTAATTAATTATTTGAACAACTAATCGATTATTCTGATGATTAATCAATTATTTTAGACGATTAATCTGATGATTAGTTGTTTATTCTGGCAATTAATTGATTATGCTGACAACTAATCGATTATTCTGATGGTTAACTGATTATTCTCACAATTAATTGATTAATCAGATATGAAAATTTGCCAAATTCTGCGGATTTTTCATTTAAGCCATCTGTATAGATTAGAAATACATTAAAAGATGTAAATAAATTATTCAGTTCCTTTTTAAGTAAGAAAATAATCATTTTACTGCCTAAAATGCAATAACACATTACTTTAGCAGATACAGTGTAGGGTTAATCAATTATTAATTGGATATCAAAAGGGGCTTTGAAGGACATTTTTTTTTACAGTAGTAAACTATGACATTTAAGCAGTTTGGCAAGGAAATGTTTACATAAAGTATTTTTTTTATCTTGAATTAAAGATGTCTATATTTTCTGTACAGTTTTTTGAGTCTGTGTACTCCAGTTAGCAATTAATCGATCACTAAATTAGTTGACAATTATCTCAATAGCTGACTAATCACAATTAACTGTTTCAGCTCTTAAAGATGGCTGATCTGCCCAAACTTGCCACCTTCTGGAACATCTTCAGAGAGAAACAGCTGGATGCGACGCCCTCAATTCCTTTCCACTCTTCTCTACATCAGTGCCTTTGCTCTATTCCTTTTTTGTTTCTCTGTCATGGCATCCCCCCCGCACCCCCACCCAAGCCTCAGCCTCCACCCCCATCCACCCACACATTTAATTAGAAATTTAACAGGGCCGAACAGCCGTGATTGAACCCTGAGTCTCTGTCGTTTTTTCTTAACTGCAAATGTCGCGAAGGGACATTAATTTTTAGCTGGCTGGGAAAAGCAAAGGAGGCCAAGAGGGACCGCAGCAACTGACAGAGGGAGGAGGAGGAGAAGAAGAAGAAGAGGAGGAGGAGGACATAAGGCAGCATGCCATAACTGCGGGGCAAAAGTGTGGAGGGAGCGAAAGAAGAAGAGGCTTCCATGCCATTTCTCTTCCTGACATTAAACAAGAGAAGCACTGTTTAAAGAGGAGAGGAAAAGGCTGCTAATTACGTGAAGCTCAAACCTTTAAGTCCTCACATGGAGAGAACTTCTCAAAATGCCAGATTTAAAAAGTGCCTTGTAAAACAACTGTGATTAACAAACACAAAGTAGGACTTAATGTGAAGTTCAATATTGACAAAAAAAAAATACATGGTTTTCAGTTGTTTTCTCACACAAAAATCTGGAAAGTGTGATGTACATTTATATTCACCGTCACTGATGCGAACCTGTTTTGTCTGTTCGCAGTATTTTCTACCAGCTTTTAGCATGTTTCCCTTTCGTCGCTTCAAAATAGCTCCAGCTCAAATCAGCCTGGATGGAGACCATCTGTGGACATCACATGTCAAAGTTTTTGCACCACAGATTTCCAACTGGGTTGAGGTACGGACTTTGACTAGGCCAGCACTTCTCAATTCCAGTCCTCAGGCCCCCCTGCTCTGCATGTTTTAGATGTACCTCTATTCCAGAACAGCTGATTCAAATGATTGCATGACCATCAAGTGCTGCAGAAGCCTGTTAATCACTCACCTATTCAATCCAGGTGTGTGGCAGAAGGGAAACACCTAAAACATGTAGGGCAGGGGGGCCTGAGGACCGGAATTGAGAAACACTGGACTAGGCCATTCAGAACAACGCAAGCAGATGTCATTTAAAACATCACACTGTAGCTCAGGCTGTATGCCTAGGGTTGTTTTCCTGCTGTATCCCCCTGAGCTCTCGTGACAAGTTGTTAATGGGGTTATTTATCGCTTTCTTTCAACAAAGGCCAGAGTGTGTGGAATGTTCAAAGCTTTCGGTGTTATTTTATGACCTCACCCTACGTTAAAGGTTTTTATCTTCCACTTTCTGCTGTCTTCCTGGGTCTTAATAATGTTCGTTCATGGAAGTTCTCTAAAAGGTTTTCACAAACAGGTTAAATCACACAAAGCCAGACTTTGTGAAGAAATTTGAAGGAAATAAATTGCATTGGACATTATTTAGTTACATCAGAGTAAAGGATAATGCAGGCCACACTTTTCAGATTTTTGTGTAATAAAAAAATCTATTTATTTCTGTTTAATAATTATATACTGTCCTACGTGTTCACTAGTTTGTCTCATACAAATCCACTGCAAGGCGCTTTACAAAAAGCATTTACTATCTTGAAGACTCACACTGAAGTTAGGTTGTGGTTTCCATAGAAACCCCTACACTCAAAGTGAATGTCCCCCCCCCCCCAGTAGAAATTTGTTAAATATAAATAGAGCAAATTTAATATCATGATGTATTTTTTTCTATCAAGTGTATCACTCATATATAGGTCTGGTGAAGAGGTAATTTATTCTCATTTCTATTCATTTACCTCACGTATTAACTCTTGCGGCTTTACAAGCACATATACTTTTCTAATCTCTTATTAATTTCAAAGTTCAGAGTAACACATGTTCTTAAACATATGCTATTGGCAAATGAAACGACAGAATTAGCTGAACCGATATGTGTACATACCATTCAATCTCGTTTGCCTGTTTGCCCGAACTCGTAAAAATGTCTGCAAGCAAAAGAAGAAAGGAGAGAGAGAAAATACTCATTAGACGTTAATTAGACAGTGGGCAGTGTTCACAAGAGCACATCTCGCTGTTCTGAGTGGGATTACTTTGGATACTTTCGGGGGGTGGGGGGCGCGCTTATCGAGGCAGACAGTAAACAGTTCCACCTACTTCTCTCTTGTTTTCCACCTCCTCCATGACTCTCTGCTCGCTGTCAACAGCGGGCCTAAAACTAGCTGCTGCCCAGAGTTCAGGGCTGCCGCCAGATATCCTACATCCCAACAAACTCGACGCTGTGACTACAAATCCACACGGATGGAGAAGGATTGAAAGTGGCGCCCAAGTCGGCATTAAGCTCTCATTTCGGACGCCATGTTGCCTTGTTGTGATCACGTGACCTTTGAGGAAACGGAAGTGTGCGAGACGTTGGTTGTTATTTCGCCTATTGGGCACTAGGGGGAAGCAGCGGGTTTCACACTGAACCTCCAGGAGGCAGTTCTGATGATTTACAGAGATTATTGTCACTTAATAGGTGGGTTTGGCTATACTACTTTTAACGCTATTTATTTGATTTATTTACTTAATTAAAAATGTCTCACAATAACAAAATAGGTATTAATCTTGATTATTTTCTAGAGCTTTTCTCTTATGTTTTGGGTAAATGACCACTCTCAAATTTGGTAATTGTTTGAAATACAAGAGTTTAATATTTGCTAAATGTAAATAAAGCATCAAAAGTACAAAGTCAGGTTGCAGAAAGATTGGCCAAATCTTATTTTTTTTCATGCTACAATCACAAATTGGATGAATTTCCACAAATTTTACCACAATAAAGTAGCAAGGAGATAGTATATTGTTTTATTTTTTATTTTATTGCTATTTTCTTTTGCTATTTATTATTGCTATTTCTTTATTTTTCCCCAAAAATAGAAAAAGATGCAAGCTATGAGGGTGTACTCTACCAGCGTTTGAGGATATTGAGACTGATTTTTTTCCCTTAAACAGTTAAAACACCAGACAATGAACATCAATTTTCAAGTCTTCCCAATTTGATTTGGGTCTAGACTTTGGTTAGGAGATACAGTTCTCATTCAGCAAGGGATTTATTCTTGGCAATCTTCAACACACACCAGATTTCCAGAGTGCATGACCACTAGCTTTCCTGTCTGGAGATGCTCCCATCTGAGCTATGGATCTCTGCAGTTCCTGCAGTTTTTTTTTATTGGACATTATGTAATATGGTGTTTAACCATTATAATATGTAAGTTAGTCAAGTACACTGTAGTCTTTCGCAAAACCTGGTAGCATAAACTGTAAAAGTTTACGAAGGCTATAGTTGAGTAAATGTATCGTTCATCACTGGGAGATGAATTAGTAACATTTTGTTTTTTCTTTTGTGCTCGTATCTGGAACATTTTGGGGTCCGAGCTAGTTCATGCTGCATCATTAAAAAAATGGCCTCAGCAAAAAATGTACAGTATTTTGAA
This sequence comes from Alfaro cultratus, assembly GCA_903066825.1. Taxonomy (NCBI): domain Eukaryota; kingdom Metazoa; phylum Chordata; class Actinopteri; order Cyprinodontiformes; family Poeciliidae; genus Alfaro; species Alfaro cultratus. The sequence goes on from CAEFZX010025258.1 coordinate 49,759, forward strand.
ATTAATTGAGGTCAGACTCATTTGGCCTATCCACCTCTGTCTTTTGCAAAATGTGTCCCTCAGACCTGCTGGGATTCAACCTGGAGGGCCATACGCAGTGACTATACGCTGACTAAAGCAATTCCTCTTACAGTTATGGATGCCCGCTCTTTGGTACTGCAACGATGCTCTTATTGTCAGCCCATCTGGCATTGGTGGAAACCGTTGAGCAGCCGGGCCTTCACCTTCCCCCTCGTTGATCCTTTCCTCCCTCTTCATTCTCTGAGTTATTGGGCCGCTGGCCGTGCATCACCTCCACCACCGCTGCCTTATCATTATGATACACTCAGTGAACGGCTGAGGACAGGTCAGGTTTCCAGGAGACGCGCGAAAGCCCGCGAGCACTCAGACTTGACTGAAAAGGAGGAGGTGGTAAAGTCTTCCATTATGCTTCATTTCAAGGTGTTAAAATAAGTCCCCATCGACTTAATCATTTGTATAATATAAGGTGATTTCAGCAGTTTCACCAAATGAGAAAATCTCCTTTATTGCTTTAAGGTCTTTATGAGCTGTGTCATCCCAAACGTATGGATGTAACGTCGGCATGGACTTAATAGTTCTTATTTTATGGTGTTAAGGGGGAAACTCACTTAACCCGGAGATACATCACGGCCAGAAGAATTAGCCGAACAAATTTTGATGAATAGAATAGATAAAAGCAGTCAGGGTGACATCTGAGATTAAAGAAGATTGGTCTGTTATTCAGCTTAACTGCTGAGAAGGCATCAGAAAGCAAAATTTACCATAATATTCTACCGCTAATGCATCACTATCACTTCAGTGCCTTATATCATCACATACACTTTGTTAATGTACCTTTCAATTTCATCTTCAATATGTTTGATTTTTTTTATTATTTTAATGTCAAGTTTGAGTTCATGTTTTTGAATATTTGATCAGATTAAGAAATGTCTCAACTCCAAGATTAGAGGAGAGAGATTTTCTTTAAAAAAATTTTTTTACAGATAGACATTTATATAAATTGGCCTAAGCTGGAGGGTTAGTAAGAAAACTGAATGAATCATGCTTGAACTTATAGACTAAAAGAAATGAAATTCCTTTAATAAACTACATTTCTGATGTTTTCTATTGAAAGAGATGACCTTCCTGCTAACAAAAAGTATAACTTCAACCATGACTGCCTCGAGCGGTGTGTGTGTGTGTGCTTTTGTGACCTGATATCTGTCGGAGTGGTGGGCATCTTCAGATGACAGGGGTGACACCACCGGAGACTCTCCCTCTCTCTTGATGTGCACTGACAAAAGCATCGACTGGAGACGCAAACAGAGAAGGGAGAAAAAAAAAGTCATCTTCTACACAAATGATCTTGTCATGTTATCACTATATAGAGAAATGGTTATTCTTTAACATATTGCAGTCTGAAAGCTACAACAGGATAATAAGGAGCAAAAAAGTACGGAGATTTGCTGAAGAAAAGATATCAAAGCTTGTGCATGTTTCCCCCCAACAGTTCAACTTGAGAATACAGAAAAAATTTGAAAAGGTTAGCGTAGCATTATGCATTCCGTGATCATTTGGACTGCAAATGCATTTAATAAAAACTTGAATTTTGTGCAGAACACATGACATTCTGATATAGCTTGGTAGCAGTAGAAGAGAATGCAGTTTAAGTTTGAAAACCTTAATATCTGTTTGCATTACACAGACAGCACAAAAACAATACCGTCTGCTAAAACCCAGAGGTGATTTTTGCAAGGGAAAACCGGAACCTACACAGCTGCTGCACTTACAAAGAAAATTGGTTCTAAAAGATGCTCACACAGAGTTCGATGACCTCAAATAAATTAACTTTACAAGGAAGAAACATCCATATTGTACAACTGAGTTGTGGAGCAGTGAGGAAAAATAACGGCCTTTCTGCCTTTGAGCAGCAGTTTGCCTCGGCACTGTGGCGGTTAATTAAGCTGCAACTTTAAGTTAGGGGAAAATACATTCGTGTCCAAGTAACTGTACAATTTAAATAGATCTTAAAGTGTTTATTGATGTGTAAACAGCAAACCCTGCTGTAATAAAAAAACTGAAAAAGAATAGGGAACCAGGTCATCGTCTTTAATTCAAAAGCTAAACTTCAGAGAAGAGAAACCATTTAAAGCATCAGATGATGTGTTGGGACTGATGAGTAAGCAACCGTCCAAAACTGAAGCAACTTACTACAAAACACTGCAGATGAGCGTAAAATGTGAGGGTTTTCTTTATATATATTACAAAATTTTAACATTTATTTACGTCCCTCGAAGATCTACGACACAGCAAAGACCCGGAATCATTACCCTTGGAGAACCCCGGCAGTGTTATTGCCTCAGCTGCTAAGGGCGACACGTCACCGATGATGACTGTAACCTGCCTGACTTTGTCTATAAAACCCCTTCCTCTGATTAGACTTAATGTTTATGGGACGTTAAGAGGAGTTAGGGAAGAAAGAGCGATTGGAAAGTGAGGAAGCCCTCGGAGGGAACGGGAGGAAATCGAGGAGAGGGCTGGCGGGGAGAGAGGGTAAACATCCGACATTACAGGACACCGCCTGTCCATAAATCTGTCCCGCCACACTTTGTGCTGCCGCTCTGGCACGAGCGCGCATTAAAGAATATCCTCTTCTAACCCTCTTCCCTGTGACAAAGACAGTCAGGGGACTCTCGCAAGTGACCGAGGAGCAAGGGTGGTAAGAGGAAGACGAGGGTATGAGAGAACGGGAGGGGAGAGGGAAGGTGATGTCTTTCTTTTACAACTGTCGGCCTTCGCTCTCTCACTTTCTCTCCCTCTGTACTTATATTTTAATTTGTGCTTATGTGGCTGCTTTCACGTTTTTTTTTCTTCTTCTTCTTTTCTTTTTACAAGGCAGCTGTGAAATATTTGTATTTACAGTCATCTCCTATTAATCAAGTGGAAAGGGGCAGAGCAGAGGCTTAAGTGCTCGACAGCAGTAATCTAATAATAATATGTGAGAAATGACCAACCTCCAGTGCTGCCACAGTAAATTGGACATTATGCATGGTGCTTTTCTGCCTCTCTGAGTGTGTGTGTGCGAGTAGGCGTGTGTGTGTGCGTGTGATCTTTCTTCTTTTTCACAGGTTTAAAAAGGTCAGGAATCCTTTACCTGGGGAATGTATTTAAGTTTTATCATTAGAATATGACATTTAGTGGTAATCTACAAAGAGGTTAAAAATGAAGGTCTTTCTCCAAATTTGGTCTTTAAAAAGCGCTAATTAAATCAACATGCAAAAAGACCAGCGTAAAAAAAGAAAAAGAAACCCGACAGAATAGCGATTACGTCTACGACTTATCGCGTCAGATATCTGAACATGGTTCTTTTTCGAATGTGTTACATTTTACTCTACAAAACTACCTTGCAAGTGCAGCTGAAGAAGAAGAAAAAAAGACATAAGGAGGAGTTTTGGGGTTAATCCCAGGTATGAAATGGATGGGTGGTGCACAGCAGCCGGGGAGAACAACAACAAGCCCGTATGCTTCAGACCGGCCCTCTTCATTCTCCACAGCCTGCCGCAGAATACTAAACGACAGCGGTAAGATGCGCAGTCACGGCTGCAGAGGGCCAGCGCTCACCCCTCAACCCTCCTCCGCCTGCCTCACTCGAGTACGAGCCCACCCACAGCACCGCCAGCGCTCCGTTTTAAGCCCAGGTCAGCACCTTCCGCACCAAGCGTTGGGGGTGGGGGAGACTGATTTATTCAAGGTCCCCCAGTGGATTCATGTTCGAGTCAAAGCGCTCCCTGAGTCGAGGTGTTCGACTTTCTGAGGTTAGAGGTTGAAAACGAACGTGGAACGGGGCGGCTCAGGTTTGCCCTTTTTAGAAAAGTCACCGTAGGTTTTCTGTGTTCATGTGTCGCTCTATGAAGACGAGATTAATTAGATTAAAAACTGAACATTCGTTCAGCTGGACTTTTTAGACTACATGTTTTTGTGGTATGGAATGAAAATGAAGCAAATGGGGCGTGCTGTGGTGGCGCAGCGGTTTAGCACGCCCCACGCTTGGAGGCCCTAGTCCTCAACGCGGACGTCGCGGGTTCGACTCCCGGTCCCGGCGACCCTTGCCGCATGTCCTTCCCCCTTCCTGTCAGCCTACTGTCGCGGAAAAATGCAAGCCACTAGAAAAATGATTTAAAAAAAAAAAAATGAAGCAAATAACCTGAAAAGTGTAGCAGGCATTTGCATCCAGCCTTAAAGCTGATACTTTGCAAAGCCACCTTCTTTTAGGAGGTACAGGGTTTCCCCCAAAAATCCATCTAAGCCCGGTGGTAGTGGCACTAGGCCAGCCCATCAATCACACCGGGTTTTTATATTAAAAAATGTTACACGTTAACAGAAAATTTTGGAAATAAAACATCAACAGCAAAGAAAATAAAGCAGTTTTGAATAAAACTAGTCTTTCTGTAGGTTGTGTATGCTATCATATTTTTAAAAAGATATCTGTCAGCTAAAGGTTACTGATGTTTTACTATTCGTCAACCTAACATAACCCACCTTTGCTATCACTTTTACTGGTCTATATATACAGCATATATATGTATAAAATAATAATTTAAAATAAACAAATGATTATTATCCTGGTGGGTGGGGAAGCAAAGCCTGGTGGCCCAGCAGGCTTACAATACACTGGGGGAAACCCTGAAGTACGTCTTTCCCAGTTTGTACATCTGGACATTGACTTCGCAAAACGAGCTCAAACTCAGTCAGATTCTTTGACGTAAAACTTTCAATTGTAACCCAACTGTATGCTAAGTGTTGGATGGAGAAATCTCCACTAGAGTTTAAGATATTCTAAGAGGTTTTCTTTCAGGACAGCCCTGCATTTAGCTCCATCCATCCTACCGTTCACTCTGACCAGATTCCTTGTCCCTCCTGAAAAATCCTTTCCCACAGTATGATGCTGACACCACCATGTTTCACTGTGTGATATGGTGCATTCAGGGTGGTGCGTTTTTGTCTTGTCTGACCAAAGCACTGTTTTAAAGACTGGTATTTATTCTCTGAGGGTTTATTTGAAGTTTATTCGAGCTATCAGAGTAAAAGCGGGCTGACCGCAAATGCAAACCGGGCTTTTAAGATTTTCTTATCAAAAAACGGTGTTATTTTTCTTCTACATGACATTGATTATGCACTACTTTGTGTTGATCTTTTAGATAAAATCTACTGAGGTTTATGATTGTGCCTCAACAAAAATGTGAAACAGTGATAGGATGCGAATACTTTGGCAAGAACTTGTAATTATTGACATTACACCATATCAGAATACTTCTAGAATGCTCTCTGTCTGGCGGTTCAGGAAGTGCTCCTTAAATCTCTGCTCATCTTATTAGAAAACCAGAAAATACATTTCCTTTTGGGCCGGCTGCCTGCGAACCACAGGACTCAGCTCTGGGTAAGTTTGTTGGTGGGAAATACAAGAAAAGATGTGCGCAGATCTGATTGACAGGACAGCAACGAATCATTCCAACAATGTTATTTCTAAACTAAGCAAATCACATCCACACGAAAGTCAGACGCTGCTCTGAAATACGAGCCTGTTCTTACCTTGGGGGTTCCCGGAGTGGCTACGCCATCCTTGGACGAGGAGTTCTTACTGCAATCAGGAAACAGGACAAGAAGGAATTTAGTGAAGATTTATACGATAATGTGGTGCTGAGCCGAGTCTGGGCACACGCTGCGTGCTTGTTCAGCTCGTTTCCCTTGATAAAACAAGCAATGTCTGTAAATTTTCAGCACATCGGAGAGCAAATTCTCCGGACTCTTGTTAATGCGTTCGCGTGCATTTTATCCGCCGCTCTTCCTTTCGCCGTCATTCCTTTTTGTTTTTCATCAGGTACTTTACAGCAGCTACGACGCGTTTTCCAACGCTCTCACATAAACACGCTACATGTGTCGGGTGGCGGGAAACAACAGAATTTGCCAGTGCTGCCAAACGGCGATCACTGGCAGTCTGAAAATATGTTGAGGACCATCGTTTTGGCTCGGAAACAAGCGAGACAGCTTAGATTGGAAATGAGGGACGGGGGGAGTCAAAAATGTAGAAAATTGACAGTTTTGCACTTTATCCTGCCAACAAACCAGACATGTGACATTTCTCCTTGATGCTCATTCTCAATTGATCCACTCATCCTTCTTTCTACCTTCCCTCCATGCCCCACCGTCCCCTATCTCTCTCTCTCCTTCACTTTCGTTCACTCAGACACAGATAAATTTCTCTGAGCCTCATGAAGCGTTGCAACAGGCTTGACATTGACACGGCGAGGCAAGGGGTTGTCATGTTTGCTTTGAGACCCCGTTAGCAGTCCAGACCCTCGGACATGCTCACACAGGCGCAGTCACTCACTCATGCTAACAGGCTAACAGACAGTGGCAGATCGAGGAAGGAACAGTGCCCAAAACTGAATTGAGCGCAACCTCTAATCTGACAGCAGGCCCCGGTAGACCAGGGATTTTATTTTTCAACGGCTGAACGGGTGAATCATAAAATTAAGAGGCTTTGTTTATGTGTTACTCATCTGACGGAAGAATTTGCAAACTGCCGTACAACAAGGATGGGCCGGTAAAACGTTATGCTCTGCAAAAGTAAATGGTGTCTTTCTTTTTTTTTAATCTATATTAAACATTCAGTTAATACCAGATATTTACAAACACATTATATCAGTTATGAAACATGTTTTCACTGCGAAAAAATCTAAATCTTACCAAGTCTTTTTTGTCAAGTTTCTAGTGTAAATGTCTTAGAAAATGTAAGACATTTTCGCAGCAAGAAATATGAGCTTGTTTCAAGTCTATAATTCCTTAATATTGATGAAAATTGATAGTTCCATTGGCAGATGTTTTTTTTTACTTATAACAAGACATTTTCCCCATGTAACAAGTGAAATAATCTGCCAATGGAACTAGCACTTTTTCATCAATATTAGGGAATTACTGACTTAAAACAAGCACTGATATCTGTCTGAAAAGTTGTTTGTAAATTAGTTTTGTGTTATTTCAAGCTTTCAAAATAGTTCCACTAGAAACTTGACAAAAAATACTTGGTCAGATTTAGTTTTTTTGCAGTGTACTCACTCTGACATTTAAAAAAAGAGACTGTGGTGTTACATTCTTGCCAAAAACACGCTCCACCCATCCACGCGTTCTAGCCCCAAAATTGACCTCTTTCTCTTTTTAAAGGGCGTATTTGTCAATTGGAGGCGGTAAATCTTCTGACTGGCTGGATTTTCAGCTGAAATCTGTTGTCAGGAATCGGCTTCTACTATGGCCTCCCACATGATGAGAGTTGAAATATTCCACAGCCTCATCATAAAGCATTTCAATAATAACATGCTTTGTGTGAAAATGGTGGTGAAATCATCTAAAGTTTTTCTATTCAAATATTAACTGAGAAAATGAAATATTGTAATTTCCATACATAATTGATAAACTTTTCAAGTCTGTATTCCTAAAAAAAATAAATAAATCTCAGCTTTAAGAGCTGGGTAGGTGTATGATTTAGCAAAAGGATAGGAAGACAAGAGGCTATGGAAACCTGAAAGGAGAACCCAAAAATCAAATTTCCATCAATTTGTCACTTCTATGACTTTGCCGTCAAAAAGTGGACAGCAAGCAACTTAGGCTGGCCTGCATGTGGCGCTGTAACATCGCCATGGAAATGGAACAAAAACAGAGAAGAACAGGCACATGCACAGAAAAGTTTGGGGAGGGGTATGACATAATCAGTTATGAAACAATGCATATTGGTTATCTACATGATAAACAATGGTGGAACTTTAAGATTTATAGAACCAAGGAACCATTTTCTGAACATTATCATGTCAGAAATCCCTAAATCCAACTTCTGTATGAGTCCGAGGTCAAAAACAAAACATTTCTATATATGTTTATACAGAACAACTCCAGTGCAGATGGCACCTCACGCTGTCTGGTCTCTTTAAAAGCAGCACTTCAGTTTGGAGCAGAGGTGGCTTTTGATATGTGTACGGCTCTATGACAAGGGCGGCATGGCCTGAGGGATGGCCTAAGTGTGTTGAAGGTGGGGGAAGTTTATAGGCTACTTGCATCCAAAACACGTTTTCTGTTACTTATTTACAAAAAAATATGTTTGTAAAAGCTAACGGAAATTGAGTTGGTATCTGATTAACAGCTTACGATTTGGTGCTAAATTAAAGGGCTAGTTCATAGTTTTTCATCCGGTCTACATTTGATCAGGCGCTGATACAGCAAGTGGGGAAAGGCCTGAAAACTGTGAGCGAGGAGTCGGGACTCATGCTTACGAAATCTAACAGTATGTTACAAACAGTAGCTGAGTGTCACGTTGTAGAGTGGGTACGTGAGAGCCAGTTAAGTTCTGCTCATGCACCTGTGGACGTGCGTCCGCATCTGAGCATGTCTGTGCTGGCCTCTCCCGTTCGGCAACAAAGAAAGCAAACACGGGGCTGACACAGCCAAGCTGCCGCGCAATGCAGCCGAATCTGCCAACCTCCCCCTCTACCTCGCACACGCCTCTCTCACTTCACTCCCATCTCTGCCTCTCTCTCATCTCTCTCCCTCGATCTCCCCTTTTATTCATTACCTGGAACCTTTGCAGAGGCGTCAACAATAACAGCCACCTCCACCTGCTTGTTGACAGTGTCAAACAGCGACGAGAGAGCGAGCGAGACGGCAAGGGGACAGCAGTTGCGTGCCTGCCGCAATGAGGTGTGGGGGGAAATTGCCACATTGACAGAGAGGGTGATGGAGAGATGAAAGGAGAGTGGAAAAGGGTGGTGGTGTTGAGGGGTGGGGGGAACGCGAGGTGAAAGAAAGATGTGGTAAGAGAGGATGAGCGGGCAACACAAAGAGGAATGATGAAAGGAGACAGAAAACGAGAGGAAGAAAAGAGGGAGTGATAGGAAAGCTGGCGCTGCCTCTTCTTACGGGTTTACACGTCTGTTCGCCGTGGTTTCTATGAATTTTTGATGGTGGTGGTGGGGATGTGGCGGGGGTGGGGGGAGGACCTGGAAACTCCAGCTGGCTGGCACGTCAAAAAAAAAAGAAAAGAAAGAAACACGGGAGGCAGAAGCCCCGCCAAACAAGCAACTGGAACAGACAGTTTAAAATATGTTTTGATAATGAGGGAAGTGTGAAACGGAGGACAGGTGAGGGCATGGGGGGGTCCCTCTCCTCCTCCTACTTCTTATCAGTCTTTATCCTGTCCCACCACTTGAGACAGACTGTCTGAATACAAACTACAAGATTACGAATAGAAAACAAAAGCAAGCGAGAAGGGTCCTCTGGTGTGTTTGATGGTAAATGGACTCAACTTATAGCGCTGTTCGGATCATTTTGACCACTCAAAGCACTTTACACTAGAGTCACATTCACCCACACAAATGTATACACAGATCATTAGACAATTTGAGGTTAAGTACCTTGCTCCGGGGCACATCGACATGTTGCAGGAATCAAACCTACAACCTTCCGATCACAAAACAACTACTCTACCCACAGTCACCCTGATATGGATGATATGATCGCCTTGATATGGATAAGCTAAGCCTGGTGAAATCCAAATATGGTGTCTTACAACCAAAAACCTCTATCTGGTTTGTGCATATTTTATATTTTATTTTTACTATTAAAAAAAAAAATTGACTCAGACCAGCTCCCCTGCGCCTCAAATTAGCATGTGTAGCAACAGGACGGTGCGTTCAGGGTGGCGCGCATTGGGTGTTTTTTCTTCTGTTGGCCAGAAGGTTCACTTTTGTTCTCATCTGTCCAGAGCTGTTCCTGCACATCCCATACTTGGGTTCTTGTGGCTTCCTATGAAAAGCAGCTTTGTTCTTGCCACACTTGTATAAAGGTCAGATTTGGATGGTGCGCAATGACTAGTTGCCCTATTGTCAGATACTCCATCCGGAGCTGTGGATCTCTATGCACGAACAAAAACTCACTCGTATTTGTAGTTGTAAGGGGACAATATATATATATATATGTAAAAGAAAAGGGTCACAGGAATGACGCTACATGTGACCGAAAGCCATCCTACGATACATTTAAGTGAGCGGGCTGCTTTTGGTGAAAACAAGAAGGTTGACGGCACAGTAAATTCAAGACGATGATTGCTTTTTGCCTTTTTTTTTTTTTTGGTGTCATCTGGTAGGGAGGTAGGGGTTTTGGCCATGTGGACGTAAATTGATTATGGAGAAGGAGGCGGGAGAGGAAGGGGGCAGCAGAGGTGGGAAAAGCAGAAGGAGGGTGGAGTTTGATGGGGTATGTAAATGACTTTGCCACCCCCCGAGCCACCTGACATGTACGGGGCATGATAGATTTCCATTTGCCAAGCTCTACATCTGTGTGCGATTTCCATGTCCGCGCAGAGGCTGCGGCCCATGAACAAGTGACACAGCCGCAAGGGAGGACAGGCAGGCCATTTACATTTACCATTTACATGCAGACAGAACAGGACTGTGAGCGGAAGAAGCAGAAAACAAATAGCGACTCGCTGGAGAACAGGCATTAAGAGCCAAACAAGATGCAGCGCACGCGCACGCGCCTCTTCGTTTCCATATCCGTGGGTTTGTTTTTTTTCATTCAGCGACCGCCTGCGTGTCATTAAAGGTAGATTTACTACAAATTGGGCCAAATTCCCACTGTCACTTTCAATGATGGCTGCCACCATGCAGAGAGCCAGAGAGAGGAAGAAGCAGAAGGTGATTTAGCATAAGGTCGGTTCTGTGATGTAACACACATACAAACCCCCCTTTTTGTTGCTTTCTATATGAAAAACAATGGATATCTTTTTTTATTATTATTATTTTCTTCAGCACATCTCTAAAATTGGTCCTCTGTATCTATATCATTTAACACCTCCTCCCCCATCATCCCTTTTTTTCTTGCAGTGTGTCTTTGGGTTAATGGTGAGTAGGTAAATCAGCCAGGCGTGACGCCAGCCACCATCCCATCTCACCCAGGGATGATGCGATTTCCTTAAATAAGTGTGTGTGTGTGTGTGTGTGTGTGTGTGTGTGTGTGTGCGTATGTGTGAGAGAGAGAGTTTCACCAGTTTGGTATCCAGAGGGAAGGACAAACTCTAACCTTCATTATTAATTGAAATACACCTGCATCCTGAAGTTTAACAAGAGAATACGTTTTCTCCCAGTTTCACTTTATCTTGATGCACCTTTTTTTCTCATCCTTACATTTTCATACATTTTTTGATATTTGGATTGGGACTGTTCTATCACAATGGCAACAAGCCAAGCATAGACTCTGATGAAGGCACTGGAAAAAATTTTAATGCGGCAAAACTAAAGTTAAAAGACTTTGAAACTTTTTCTTACCCTTCTTGTTGTTTTGCACTCTATACACATTACTTCAGAAATGCAATAAAAAGAAGTTAAGGGAGCTGAATGACACATGGAAAGTCTTGGTTGTCCCTCTGAAAAATTTCTGAAGCTTGCGGCTGCTTTAACCTCCAACTTCTCCGTAAAAGAAATGTATCACTGACAATGAAAACTCCTTCAAACTTAATGAATCCTAACACTTCTTTTGTACAAAGTGCCTAGGTTTTACGAGCTATTATTTTCTTCAGGTAAGTTTGCTTAACTTTTAACTAGCATAGCTTCCAGTTGTTAATCTGTTCAGCTGATAGAGGAGCAGTTTATATCTATCTGCAGTAGAGAACTCTTTAACCAGGACCTTAAAACTCACAGCTTAATTCCATCAAATACATCATCTTAAAATTCAGTTTAATAAAAGAATTATTATCGTAATTTTGAAGAGTATATGAAAAATTTTTTTCAAAAATTTTTCTAATTATTAGTTCATGCTGTTATTGTAAATACCTATGATCATAGAAAAAATAAAGCATGATCCATGTCCTATGTTCAATAGATGGTGGAAATTAACAGGAAGACAGCAAAAGTTCTTGGATGCCTGTGTTGTGCCTGGATGAAAAGAGAAGGCAAAAAGAAACTTAAAAAATGACAGGGAGTATTAGAGATGAGATGATAAATTTATATACATATATTAAGATATCAGATGATGAGGGTGATTGTGGACAAAGAGAAATAAAGGGATGAGGTGGAACTCGTAGATTGAGAGGGACAGCAGAAGCCCACAAGTGTAAAGGTTGGAGAAATACAGAGTGATTTCCATGCGGGGTGACGCAGTCAGTTGCCCTCTTTCCCCGGGTTAATGGGGACTATCATAAAGCTGGGCCGCCAAAGTGCACAGCAGGTCACACAAACACACACATTGACAAGTGGGGGGGCAGCAACACGCGCAGCCATACAAACACGCATACATAGCCTGGCATGTGTTTGAGGTGAAATATGGATCCTAATGGCTGTGTCCCATCGTTAAAAGGGCTTGGAGTTGATTTATCTGTCATAAAACGGCTCGTGCAACTGCCACGAGGAGGAGAAAGAGGCGGCGGGGAACCCGAGGTCACAGGTGTGAATCCTAATCCTAGTAGGAAACACTTAGCTTTACATTGACGGCATGCTTCTCCCTTTTTATGCAGATTTATGGCACCCAAATGCGCGCACCGGAGAAATATTGCTCGGCGAACCGAGCTGAACTGAGCTGAAGCCCACGCCTTGCGGGTTAAATGATGCCAACGCCAACCATTGTCTTCAATGCTCTTTTCAGGTTTACCTTTGCGTTTTGTACAGTGTGTCTCTCAACCTGTTTTAAAACCTGGGCGTGGTTTAGTATTACATAATGTCATGGTTTGGCTTGGGCAAAATGAAGAATTAATATATCTGCATAATTACGAGCTCGCACAGTCATACCTGAGGCAGATTGTGGCTAGCCTCTCTATTTCGGTTTCCATGTGCTCCTGTAGCTCTCCGGGCCTCAGCAGCACTTGGCAAATTGGACAAACGGGAGCCTGGCTGTCATATAGAGACATCTTCTTTTTACCTGGAGACAACAAAAAAGAGGGACAGACGACATCAGCGCAGCAACAGAATCTGACTTTGAGTAAAGTGAAACCCAAAGTCGATGGTGACTTGCAAAATTTTTCAAACCGTTTGAACTTTTTCCACGTTTTTCCATGTATCGACCCCAAAATCTTCCACAGGTACAATAAAAACTCACTTAAACTCTCAGCCCCCTTTTACTCAGATTCCCCCCCAAAAATATCTAATACCATTTGACTTCAAAAGTCAACAACACAGAAAGCACCTGTGTGTGAATTAATCGAAATATAAATCCAGCTGTTCTGTGAAAACCTAGATCATGTGTGAACAAACGGGCATCATGAAAGTCAAAGAACACTTAAAGATAGGACAGGGAAGAAGTTGTGGAGGAGTTTAAAGTAAGGAAAGGAGCTGGAATAATAAGTTTTAAAATAAATAAATAAGTGGAAGAGTGGAAGTCCCAGTTAGAGTTTTCCATAAGTCATGTAGAGGACAACTATAGGGAAGCTAATCTTTAGTTGATGGGGGCAAGACAATAACCCTAAACATACAAGCAGAGCTACAATGGAATGGCTCAGAGACTGGTTCAGTCAAAGTCCAGAACCCAATACAATAAGAATCTAATGGACCATGTTTTCTACCCAACCCAGCTGACCTTGAGATACTTCCACAAAGACATACAGATTCGTTGCTACATCGTGGTATGTATCATGAGAAAGTAAGACAAAGTTTGAGGATCATCAGCGCTTGTGCACAGCACTTTAAATTAAAAAACATCAAGTGACTGAAGAAACAATCCAGCACCTTCAGAATAACCTTTGCTGGTGAAAGCACTCCGCCCCCCACCCTTACTCTATAAAGTCCCAGACATTAAGTGAACATACATTAGATTACTCACACAGAAAGCGGACCAGAGTGCTGCACAGACTTTATTGTGTAATGTTGCTCTGAGGTCAAAGTGAGAGGGAGGTGCGTGTGGAGGGAGGGGGACTTAAAGAAGTGTCTGCCGTGGATGAGCTAATGGTGTATAGAGTCTGCCAACACCACCTCACTTCATTGTCCTTGATCAGCAGGGCAGCAGGGTGGGGCCCACCTGTTTTGTGTGTCAGCATGCGTTTCATCGGTTGTCCAGCGCCCTTTGTGTTTCGTAGACGTACGGCGGCCCTTGGAGTTCACCGCCAGGTCTGTCTGGACTGGCTAAAAATAGCAGCTGTTATTGAAACTGTATCGGTGGTTCGTTTTGGAGGATGCTTCCTGATTTCCAGTGTTCAGCCAATCAAATGCGGCTTTTTTTTAGCCCGCGAACAAAAGGGCCTCCCCGCCCCCCTCAGCCAGGACATCCTGTTTAGACTACTTGTCACCATGGCAACAAGGAGAGTCGGGTCTGGAGGACTCCCACTTTGACTTGTGCACCAAGACCATCACAATTGTACATGTGCATATGATATATCTCTATCATATACTCTACATGAGGATTGAACAGACAACTTACCCACTCAGTTGTTGCTTCTTTGTTAGATTGTGGGGTTATATAAAGCTTTTCCCCCGTTACTTAAACAAGCCAGAAGCAATAGAAATCTTGTCTGACAAGGGAAAAATAAAACAACTTTTACTCCTTATTCCTGCTTTTTCTTTCCTCTTTGTAACGTTTTCCTTTGTAACCATTTTACTTCATTGTCCCTTAAGTGCAGTGAGGTCTCACCACTTTTTGTCATGTCGCAATTACAAACTTATTTTACCGCAATTCTTTGACACTCGTAACACAAAGTAGCACATAACTGTAAATCAAAAGAAAGCAATGCTTCATTTTCAAAAGTCTTCCCACAACGTGATGCTGAACCCCACCACATTTCTCTGTGGTGACGATTAGCAGTGTTGGTTTTCCTCACCAGAGATTGCTTTTTGCGGAAAAGGTCAGCGCTGTTTGTTTGAAGTTGGAGATTATGTTTTGTACTCTAACTCTGCTTTTAACATCTCCTGAACTCTATATTTGACCTGCTTGCTGTGTTTCTTGGTCTTTATGATGCCGTTTGTTCACTCATGTTATCCAAAATAAATCTCAATAAGGCAAACTGTATCCGTACTGAGATTAAATTACACAGGAGGACTCTATTTACCAATTAGGCTGGTTGCAACAGATTTTATTTAGGGGGTGTAAGAGTAAAAGGGGCTGGATTTAAAAGAATGCTGTATACTTTTGATTTTTACTTGTGCAAGACTTTTTCTACTTCACAATGACAGTATATGGTACATTTTTTTGCTACGTGATACATTAAATGGCAGTAAAATACGTTGATGTTTGGACTTATAACATATGTGTGCAAAAGATCAACAGGTATGAATACTCTTTCACTCTGCTCCCCACTCCCACCATCCTTTACTGACAAGATAAAGGATGGAGAATCCACTGCAATCCTGAGCCTGCGTCCAACGAGGGCTCCATCTAACCCAATCCAAAATTTTCTTGACAAATACTTGCACAAATTCGCACTCAAAGTACAAAACCCTTCATCTGTGCAATTTCAGGCTTTTGTAATGCTAAAAAAATAAAAAGAAGAAATCAAATATGTATTCAGCAGTTATGGCTATTTTTTTGCTTTTGCATTTCAACATGAAGCCATTTTCCTTGGAATTATAATACATCCTACGTAAATGAGTTTTTCTTTCCAGAGATCGATGTTGAAATGTAAATGCAGAGATGTAACAGCAAACAAGCAGAGAAGGATGAAAGAGGAGGGATTGTAAAAGGTGCAACTGTGAACTGATTAGAATTTTTATAGGTACCAAGGAAACGCGTTTAAGTTCCCCGATTAAAACCAAAGAACAATAACTTAAAGATGACCTGGTCCTTTCATGGAAAAGTAAACAAAACTTCATAGAAGAAGAGATGCAAATTTCCCCTGATTGAAACATCAGTGTTGGAAAGCAAGTTAGAAAACTTTGAGACAGTTTGGTTTTTATTTTGTACCTTGGACGAGTTGTTAACCCCCCAGAACTTGAAGTTGTTGAAGTGAATGGAAAATGCACATTTTACAAATACATTTCCAGTCACTTTCCTCACCCATTTCACATATTCTACACATTTCTTCTCTGTTTTTCTTTCTCATCCTTTCCCAGAGGGAAGTGAGCGATGGGGAGAGGCCAGCGGAGAGATAAATCCGGTGAACGAGGGAGAGGAACAACAGGAAAGGGAGCAGTGTTGATGTGATGCGATGTCCCACACCAAGCTTGTCAGCCCCTTAAACATGATTAATGTTGGGCCACGAGCCTCACACATACACACAACTTCTTCCCACATGTCCTGCTTTAGACCTCACAGCTCCAATCTGTGGTCCAACAAGGGAGCGTTTAATCTTGGGAAGCGCAGGGAAGAAACAGCAGTCAGAGAAGGTGGAGGGGGGAGCAGAGGCAAGACAAAGTCAAGGAAATAGGGCTGACAGGACTTTTTAGTTGGGAGATTCCTCAGTGAAACAGCAGCTGGAGAGTAAATGAATGCTGGATGGACGCATGGATGGAGGACTGGACAAAGGTGTTTCCCTTCATGACAAGAATGATGGAATATAGGCCTAAT
The DNA here is from genome assembly GCA_903066825.1 of Alfaro cultratus. Taxonomy (NCBI): domain Eukaryota; kingdom Metazoa; phylum Chordata; class Actinopteri; order Cyprinodontiformes; family Poeciliidae; genus Alfaro; species Alfaro cultratus. The sequence goes on from CAEFZX010025258.1 coordinate 66,283, forward strand.
GGGCCAAGATGGATCATCTCATCTCTCTTTCTCTCAATGTCCGTCTTTCTTTCTGTCTCAATCCTTTCCATTTCCTTTTGCACCCATCTTTTAAAACGTCTTCCTCTCGTTTCTTCTCGCCGGTGCAACGTTTCTTTCTTCCCATCGACACTGTGCGACAGTCACTGGTTTCGTTCAGGTCATCCATCCTTCATCCGTTCATCCTCTGTCCAATGTATGTACTACCAACTGTAGTAACAAAACAATAATTTGTCTGGCTGAACCCAAGAATCAGAGTTAGTGTTAAAAGTTGGAGCTGCTTGAGTGGTCTCCTAAGGCTCAATCCGTAGAGGATTTAATTAACATCCAGATGCAAAAGTAAATAAATAATTAGTACCATTTTGGATTTTACAAAGACTTATTTTCTATTTTATCCCAATAAAGGGAGCTCACCAGATCTTTAATTTGCCTTATGGAATAAATTATTGCTTAAAGACATCTTGCAAAGCACAATCTTTGTTCTTTGTACTGTCTCAAAGATAGCAATTACAGAGGTTGCTACCTTACTAAACCAATTGAGACAGAAAGCACAACACAATCTGATTGGCTCCTATTTGGCACTTTCACACTGATTTGCCAGGGGTTTATAAAATGAAAGTATTGTTAATATTTGAATGCAGACATATTGTTCTGCTTTATGACTTAGTTTGCAAAAATGACAATTGCACAACACTTTTTGTGTAGCTAACACATTAGCTTGGCTCACCATCACAGTTAATTTGTTCATATTTCCCTTTCAGACGCCAACATTTTTATTAAAATCCCGCCTGGTAACACTAGTAGTACCACCTGTTGTACCTGTACCACAGTTTGAAAAGCTCTTCCTTGTCGACTTGATAGTAGGCCAAAAACAGAACATCTTCATGTCTTACATGCTTTTCAAGTTCCAAGTGAAGCTCGGGAGGTGCTTAAACGAAACCTGTCCTTGGCCAGGCTTTTAAAACCCTAAAATAACAGGATAAGTCCCACAAACAAACACAACCATGGGCCATTACACACAGCAGATGGTAAGGAGGAGGAAGTCGGATCATACGGAAGAGTGGAGACCGAAGACGTGTGGTCCTCTTTTTACCGTGTCCTGTCCTTGTATTTTTATCCCTTCCCTTTAATTCACTCTATCAAATGCTCGAATCACTCTCACTTCTTTCTGCTTCCTTACCATCCCGTACTTATTTGTCATTCCTTGCTCTGTAATTTCATAAGTGTGGATTTCGCACAATAGCCATCCCTGGTCTTTCTTTGTGCTCTAACAGATGTGGATGCCTGTATAATTCTTTTGAAAACCTCTTTCTGCTGTTAGTGGTTCTGTCAGAAACATCGCCCCTGCAGCTCCCCCCACGCCCCCAAAAAATCCCTTTTAACTATTTAAGGAGTATTTCACTGCTTCCTCTCCGTCTCTCTCCTCTCCCTCCGTTGCTCAGGTCCAGATGAAGTGGGAATCAATAGATTCTAGATAGCGCAGGCGGCTAGTCACAGACTACAATAGGCTGAGGTAAAAGGCCACCTCCATGGAGGACGAGGATTGTCAGCTCAATACTTGCTCTCAATGGGGCCTGAGATAAAACACCATTTTGGGGTATCCTCACGGCTCAATGGGCTAAGAGGCAAAGCGTGTCCCCGCTACTCTGAGGGTCCAAATCCCATTAATGACCCGTATTACGTGTCATCTCTTCACTTTTATCTTCCCCAGCACTGCTGCCTTTCAGTGGATGCACAGTAGCCTACCTCGGAAAACTCTAGTCACATTTTATAAAGTAACAGCTTTAAGGTATTTATCAGAATTTTGCTTGATAGACCAGCACCAATAAGCCGGCATTTGGGAACTTGCTGATTCAAATGGATGGATTACTTTGACAGCAAGCGCTTCATACACCTAGTAACCATCAAAAGGCACATGAACCATTTTATTCTTCAATCCTTTGAAACATTTTCTTGTAGAGTTACTTTGTTTTTAGCTCTGATTAATGATTCTGCTTGGCAGCTTACAGTACATGTTCTGGTGAGTTCAAAACTGTGCAACATTCTTTACATTTTTTTTATTCTGGACTGAACAGTGCTCAATAGGGGTATCTCGATTCAACACTGATATCAGAAGTAAGTCCGATATCAGCCAAAAACCAATTATTGGGTGATATTGGGATGCATCTAAAATCTCCAATGTAGGCATGATGGCAGAAGCAATCCATTCCAGCATTTAGTCCACCCCATCATTTCTATTCAGCAGAGCTTGTTTCACAGACTCATTGGTTGATAATAAATGGGTCAGTTGTTCTCATACCTACTGACTATTGTTCTTAAAGTAATGGCACTTGATGAGGCCTTTACTGATATTACAAAATAAGTCGGAAAAGTACGTATGAATTGTGCTGATATCGTATCGGGTCGAAAACGGTATCGGCCAATGCTCAAAGCTTCAATAATATCAGTATTGTATCAGAAGTGAAAAAGTAGTATCAGGAAACCCTTAGTTCTCAATGTTGTTCATCCATCCATCCATTTTCTGTACACCCTTGTCCCTTGTAGGGTCGGGAGGGGTGAAGCGAATGTTTCAGGCGAGAGGCGGGGTACACACTGAACAGGTCGCCAGTCTGTCGCAGGGCAACACAGAGACAGAACAAACAACCACACACACATACACACACACACCTAGAGAGAATTTAGAGAGACCAATTTATCTGACAGTCATGTTTTTGGGCTGTGGGAGGAAGCTGAAGTACCCAGAGAGAACCCACGAATGCACAAACTCCATGTAGAAAGGCATGGAGTTGGCCAGCATTTCCCAGCAGAAATCGAACCCGGGACCTTCTTGCTGCAAGGCAACAGTGCTACCAACCGTGCCACTGTGCGGCCCTCAATGTTGTTCAAAGCTTATTAATTAGATGACTTAATAAGGCATCTCTTGAACTATTTCTTATGTTAAAGGGTATTAGAGTAAATAGGTCTGAATCCAAATACTGACAAGATTCTTTTACATTGTCATTCATAAAAGGTTTTGAAAACAAAATTTACCTCTATTTCACATTTAGGTATTATTTTGTGTTTGTCCATTTAATTAATTTTCACATGGATTTCATGTAAGTTTATGTTTAAGGGGATTCAATACCATTTCAAGGTTCTGTAAGTGAGATTCTCTCAATGCTTAAATCTACAGACATGATTATTGGAAGCACACTGTTTCTGCTGCAAAGAAGGGGGCGAAAAAAAGCTAGCTTGAACTTTTACTGCATCAACACAGGAATGAAATGGCTGACGTTCCACCAACCGGATCGTTTTATTTTAAATTTTTCCTTTATATGTTCTGAAGGGAATTTATCAGACCTGTAAATTATACGCACAATCAGCTAATGACTGCTGGGCATGTTAACCGGATTTAAACACAACAATAAGAGTCAGAAGGGAGAGATTTATGGCCTGGCACAAACATATACTGCATGTTTTTTTTTTTCTTGGTCCCACTCTAATTCCCGACACACAATGCAACGCAACGGGTACTCTTGGAAAATGCACATGCTGTAAAACCATTCCTCGAATGGATTTGCAGAAGCCCCTATAAGCAGAGTCTGATTTTGTAACCTTGAAAAACGCTCCACTTACTTATTTATTATTTATTTTTTTACAAATCCATTGTTTACAATCTTGCTCCTCTACATGAGTTTTCATGCAGGCATCAAGTGTTTGCCCGAAACCAGAGTTTCCAGTTTCCCCCAAACGTCTTCCAAATCCTTCTCCAGCGATGCCTCCCACCCCCACTCACTGCTCTCCCCCATCCTGGTTAGCTATAACACCCGCCAACATTGGTAAACAAGGAAATCTCTCAGCCGCGGCCTGGCGCGTAACCGCATTACCGCGCCAGATAACCTCTTCAAATAATGTGCGATAAGGGGAATTTGATTTGATTCACGAAAGGAAAAGTGGGGGCCATTTCTGCCACCGCCACCCCTCCCTCCTTCCTTTTCCTGTCCTTTATTTATTTCTCTCTTCTTTTTTTTTTACCAATCCTCCCCACACCCACCACGCCACCGTCTTCTTCTTGTCTCCTTTTCACTTAGCCTGAGGGTCCGGGGGCCTTCTCCTCCTCCTCCTTCTGCCACACTCCCCTTCTCCAGAATGACACCGCCTCGCATCCGCAATCAAATAAATCCCACCGAGGTGTCAGCCCTCATTTTGACTCTTCCCTGTCTTCTCCCCAAACGATGCAAGGTGAGGTGATAGGGGCTCCGTAAAGCCGTCATCTCCATAATGGCAAATATGAACCCTAAAGCCCAAAACCAGAGGCCATATTAACACAAATGGGACTAGCAAGGTGTGTGTGTGTGAAGTGATATGGTTTTTTGCTTAAGTGAGCTGTGATTTAAGCAGGCTAGACACTGATCTCTGTCTATGGGATTGCGTGTGTGTGTGTGTGTGTGTGTGTGTGTGTGTGTGTGTGTGTGTGTGTAAAACAGATGAGGCTGTTTGGCTCACTCAGAGGGCATTTGATGAAATGGAACGGGGGTCAACTTCAGTTTGCCACCCATGCTGCTTTGCGTTTCTACATGCATGTGCGCATTTCCTGTATCCGTCAGCTTGGGTGCGTGTGTGTGTGAGTGTGTGCAGTCTCACTCCCTGACAATGATGCATGGTGCTTTTAAATAGCACTCCTCCACACCCTGCTCAAAACTCATCACCAGGCTCTTTCACTATCCCTCCCTCGCTCCCTGGGGTTGTCACTTTTAGCAAAGCAAATGAAATGTCGGCTTCGGCGGAGAGGAGGGATGAAGAGATGGCTGGATGGAGGGATTGAAGGGGAAAAGGTGTGTTGGCGGTGCGTGCGTTTGCGTGCTAAACCGGCCGTGCTTGCTGACGGCTCGAGTCACAACATTTCCGAGCCCGAGCGAGAGCGGAGAGTCAAGTCCTATATAGAGGATGTAATTATTTTATATGAGCAGGGCCATTTTTATGTTAAAAATATTAATTATTCTGTTACTGACAAGAGGTTTGCAAGGAGCAAACAGGCTTATTCTCAGCAAAATTAACTGGCATGCCAAAAAAGATGTGTAATTATTCTTAAAATTAATGAGATAGTCTTTAGTTGAAGTAGAAGAATATCTAACTGGAGAATTTAGAAAAGTCCAACTTTTAAATCTGAGAAAATATATTCAAATATAGATATATGATATAGAAATGGACATAAAAAATAAAAACAACTGAACCCCAATTATTGCTACTCCTAGCAATCTTGTGAAATAAATGTAACTAAAAATACAAAATAAGAATGTGTAGAAAAGCGCCTCCTGTCTGCTCTTCAGTACAATAAGACGGAGGATCTGTGATACTGTGGATTTGATTTACTCATGAAACCTTTGAAAACCTTTGTTGTTTGAAAAACCTCGACATAAAGATGAACTATTGTTGGGTCCTTCTTGGATTCTGGTGTGGCTTTATTGAGAAGCATTTGGCAACAAACCCTTCAGGTGGGTTTGGTGTGAAGCAAAGCGTGAATACATGAGAGGATGAATGTGCATCATGAACTCTCCAAAATAAGAGGTTTTAAATGATTTAAATGTAATTTTTTTTTTTTATTATTATTTTTCATTAAGCTGAAAAGTGTGTTTCAGCACAATGAAAAATAAAGAGCTCAATCAACATAGAAATTGTTTGCCAAGAATGAAATCAATCCTATTTCTTGGCCATAACAGTTTGCATACAATTGTAGAAAAGCTATGAAGTGAGTTAAGGAGAAGAGCAAAAAAGAAAGTTTAAATATCCATAACTTCAACTGTATAAGAAGACTAAGAGTTGATTTCATCATCAAAAGAGTTTGTACTCTCAATAAATCATGAGATTTTTTTTATTAAAACTAATTAAGGTTTTTTCCTGATAGATATATTGATATTAAAGGTTAGATATTTCTAAAGCCTTAAGAGCATTTAGCACTCGTATAAAAGATCTATTAATATAAGGGCTTTTTACACACATTCACCATCACTTTTAATAAATGTGGCCGGCAATGTATGTAGACAACATTTTAAAAACCTCAACCGAATACTGAAGCATTTCGGAAAGGAAAATCAAAGAGCCAGGAGCATTAACACGTTGCCACATCATAAATCATCAACGGCCCGTTTCAGAATTTACAATGACAAATGGTCATTTGATGATCCCCATGTACGTATGTGTGTGTGCATGTGTATAGGTTTCAGGGTGAGTGTAGCGACTTTTACTCCAGGGACACCGATGCGCACACGTGTCTGTCTCCGAGACATCGGTGATGCAAGTGAGGTTATCTCCGACTACTGACAGCTGTTTATCCAATCCATCACCTTGTCAGAGTGTGTGTGCCTGTGTGTGTGTGTCAGAGAGGCATTGGTGAGGCAGACAAAGGTAAATTAATGGAGCATTAGCCAATCGGTGACCCACAGAGCAGAGCCACAACTTGCAGTTATGGACCAAATCTTGGCTTAAGAACTTTAACAAGCACTAGGGCACAACACCGAACCCACAGCCATCTGCCATGTGGAGGTATTTGTTTTTAAATGTGTAGGAGATTTAAAATTCTTGGAAACGCAGTTCAGTTTCGTTTAAATTTTACTTTGCCATTTTTGCAAGGCTCTCGCAAAACAGAAAGAGTAAAACAGTATCTGAAAGCATATTTTTGTCAGACAAACACAAACCCAAGAACGAGGGCTTACATCTGGTGACTACTAACACTTTCTTCGCTCATGAGCGCCATCTAGCAAGATGGTGCACACCATTTTTGCGGGGACATTTTTGGTCAGTAGGATGGACTCCACTGACCTGTGCCCCATCTCTGCTGCCAGATTTTCTCCCATTTCTCCTTCCTCAGCTGTCCACAGGGCGACGGATACGGGAGAGGTGTGGGCAAGTGGGGGCCTGTCTGGGATCGGATCCCACAGGAGTGCAATCACGACAGGAACATCCCATGTCAACAGGCGAAGAGGGATGTCAGCAGGTTTAAAAAAATATTCCCTGTCTCAACTCTAATCTGTGACCTGTTGTCTCTAAATATTGTTTTACAGAATTCATTTGAACATACGCTTTATTATCTGATTCATCATCATGGAATAACTTGCTTAAAAGGTTGTTTCGGCACAAATTTGGAAAAACATCCCCACGGTAGCTAGCGGCTAGAGAGGTTTGCTTCTTTGCTGCCCATTTTAGCCCTGTTAATCTGAACTTCAAACTCAAAACATACACGTTGTTATACAACTGTATTTTTGTCTAGTGATCATTTGTCTCATTTACTCATCTCCTTTCTTTCTTTCCCTAAATTCTGCTCCCTTTCCTCCCCCCACACCCCTTTGCTGCCTCTCATTACCCCGCTCCCTGATGCCTTCATATGGTCGAGCAGCTGAATTAATTACCAAAGCCAATTAACGCTAGATTGGCTGATGTTTTAACTAATTAGCTTTAATGAGGGTGCCGTGGCTGCCTGCTCCGTGTTAATTGAATCCTAACAGCAGAGGAGGCAGTCTGCGGAAGCAGGACAGGAGAGATGGAGGAGATGGATAGACTTGCACGCGATTCCTTATTGATAATATTCAGAGCGCAACACAGTACCACCCACCCTGTTGTTATTGCGGGCTTATCATTAACATTATTGGCCTTTTTGTGCGGGGGAAACACAGCTCGACTTCAGGGAGGAAAGAGAAGAAAAGAAAAGGAAGCAGCATTTTATTAAAAAGAGGTGCAATTATGTTTTGTTAGCGTTTTCACCGCTCGCTGCTTCGCCCGGGTAAAAGTTTGTCTGGGCTAAAGAGGTTTTATTAATACAGCTCATATCCTCGCCTTGTGTCTCCTGGTTATTCCTCGCCGTATTTGGCACAGCAAGCGTGCCTGGCGAAGAGGAGCGGCAGATTAAAATCTTACATCAATGTCATGCTGTCCGCTTATTTCCCCCCCTCCTCCGTTTACCTGCTGCATGCTTGAACCTGCCTGGCGTTAGCAGGATAAGAGGGGATAAATAAGTATTTAAATAAATGTAAATCTGATTCTTGCATATGAATGATGTGATTACATTTGTGTGACTTCACAGTGACAACATTGATTCAGCATCCTAAACATTTGATTTTTTTAATGGAATTTTTAATGCAATACTACAAATGTTACTCGTGCTGCAGATTTTTATTGTACTGCTGCAGAATAAAAGCAGAGTGTCTTTGGTTTCCTGCACTAAAACGGGTCGAAGAAAATCTCAAAATAGATTAGTCATAGAAATGGCGTTATAAATTCAACCCAACTGCTGCTGAGAGACACCTATCACATTAGATGAAAGTTCCGACATTATCGCCACCGCCCGTCTCCGTCCTCTCCCATCTTGCTGATCTAAAAGGTACCAACGCCGACAGATTGTCTGAGGTGGCCATAAAAATCTGCATGGCCATGTAAAAGGCTTAATGATTTTAAAGTTACAAGAGAAAAGAGCCTGCAGTTTGTCTCATCCATCAAGTCTAGCACCGCCGCCTTTGCCAAATGGCCCTGCCACCTAACCTGGAGCTGAGCAATGCGGGGCTCTGAAACGGCTCCTCCTTGTTTCATCCCGACGTCTCTGCAACATTTGATCTCCGAGCAACCCGAGCCACATTGTTGATTCCTTCACTTTCTTTTTTTTTTTTTTAAATCCTTCTCCACCGTGCCACTGGCATTTATGACTTGTGTCTTCTGGTCTAGAGTCAGAACTGATTCTGTTTCCTCTTAAAATCTGAGTTAATAAAGTTGCCACTATGTACATTGGCCCAGACACTTTATTTCGGTTCACCTTTCTTCTGTTGCTCTTTAATGCTTTGTTATGGTGGCGTTTTGGCATCTAGACGTACAAAACAACTCAGAAGTTAAATAAAATAATAGAATAGGGAAGAAAGGCCATTTTTAGGACCTGAAAAGGGGCATGGTTTGGCCAAAATTTGGCATAGAGAATATAAAGGCATCCCTCTATCCTGCCTATTACCAACTGTTCAGGATTCTGCTGCCCTGTTGGTATAATGGTGTTCAGCCTCTTAATACCAATAGTTCTATGACTTTTGGTTTCAAGAAAGCAACATCCAAGATTGTTCCGTTTAATATTATCGATTTCTATTGGTAACATTGATGTAATTCAGGCTACAACAAGCTCTAAACGCACTAACCCACAATCTGGGTGACAACAATGGCAAATGTAAATCTGATAAGTAGATGAAATTGAACAGTCATTCAAACAGGCCTATTGAACTGGAAAGCCTCATGAGCCCTTTTGTACAGCAAATGCTATTGGAGGTGAGCGTGCATGTGTGTGTGTGCATGTTGGCTTGTCAGCAATTGAAGAGAACCTATTTCCTCCAGCAGAATCCCAGGCTCTAAATGATGGATTGATATCTCTGTCGCTGTGGATTGTGTGTGTTTGTGTGTGTGTCACCAGCCCTCTCAGCCTCTTGCTGCCTCTCCTCTTAGGCCCTTATCAGCTCTTGTCACAAACAGAGGATAGGGGATAATCCTTCATACAAGGGAAGCAGTCTTCCCTTCCATCTATCTAGCTGTCTGCTATATTACCCGTCTCTCAGGAGTGTCACCGGAATGGAAATCAAACGTCCACAAAGCAAACTTCCAGCATTTCGCCAATCTCCGTCGGCACGACTCACCAAGTCGAGCTCGGCGAGAGCAAAAGTCAGTTTGGTGTGGTCCGAGTTCAGGCTGTGAAAAGTTCAAAATGGTTTTACGGTTGCCGTTGGTGCAGGGTAAGAGTTTAAAGTTTTGGGTTGCCGTTATGTGTAACGTTTTGTGGTAGGAAATTCGTCTGCGTGCCACGTCGCCATGGCAGCGTCGATGCAGCGGGCCGCGCTGACCCCCTGGACGAGAGACCACTTGATTTTTTATTTTCTTGTGAAAGCTATATTTAAACACCGCTACCAAATTTGAATTTCTTAAATTATACTTTTTATTTAAAAAAAGACATTTACTGACCGATACAAGTGAACAAAAGTACAATTGAAAAAACAAAAAGAAAAACAGACAAAACCAATATAAAAAAAACGGGAATGGGAACATATTTAGAAAATGTTCAAAGAGCTGTTACATCTGTCTCTACAGGAATCAGGTGTTTCATTGATTTTACCTGAGGCAACTTCATGTGTGTTTGTGTGAAATCGGACGTCTTTGTGATCTTTATCAAAACACTCTCACTCTAATTTACGGCACTCTGTCAGCTCTTCTTCCACACTGTCTTGCCTTTTCCTTCCTCCTCTTTTTTATTCTTCTTGCTTCTTTTGCATTTCCTTCCTCATCTCACCTTTTCTCTCATCTCCTCTGATTTTCTTCATTTCATCTCCCAACTTGCTCCCAGAGCCGCCTGGCAACATCTCATCATTGTCCAATAGAGGGAGGTGTTTCATTAGACTTTGCTCTCGCTGGCTCTCTACCGTTTTACTCAGACCTTAGAATGACACATTATTCTACAAATAAATATTCTTTCACAAGTATTACTTGTGAACGATGAACAGGAAAAAGAAAACAAATCCTATTGAGATGCACTATTTCTTATAAAAGTGTGTTTTCACATTTCTTTATCCTCAGTTAATGATTTTTAATATTCGTTTTTCTCTGAGGTTCATCTTTGCCCGTGGTGCATTTTGGTTACATGTTCTGCTGTTACCAAACAGAACATGTAACCATTAAACTTTCGTTCTCCGCCCTCACATCTGGCCCTAATTTCTTCATCATCACACCTGTTTCACATCTGTCCATGTTGGGTGTTTTGCGCCTGGTTTTGAACGCTTCTTTTCTCAACTGCATCCCCGTTGACAGGTTTATCTAAGATCACACAAGGAACCAGGCTTTACAGGCAATTATATAAGATTGTTAAAAAAAAGTCACAATTCCTAAATGAAAATAAAACGAGAGAAACAAAAGGCTTCGGCGCGACGAGCTTTTCACCAGACAGTAATTAGGTTGTCTCTGCTTTTGTTTACGCTGAGACATCTTTAGATTCTGGATGGAGACAGGTTGGAGGGTCTCTTTTTGTCTCCCACACTCGTATACACACAAACACACACAGTTGAGGCGACAAGTCTGCTGCCAAAATCAATAGAAAATTAAAGCCACTGAAATGGCTCCTGCTCACACATTAACCTCCATTCTATTTTCTTCTTTCTGCACCTTTTTTCTTTTCCCATCGTACCACCCGTGCGCGTTCTCTCGGCGTCTCCTTCCCTCGTCTGATAGCCGTCGCCACAGCGGCGGCGGCTCAGATGAGCTGAGTGTCGGTTTTAGTGACGGGATGAGAGGAGTGTTTTTTTTTTAGTTTGAGGCTTACGAATGGTGACCGGGGAGAGGGCGAGACGGTCGCAGCAGAGGGGATGGGGGCAGTAATAGCATGGAGGCGACATGGGCTTTGCCTAGACACACACACACACACACACACACACACACATACACACACACACACACACATGCTCTCACCGTCTTGGGACTCAAATCTCAGAGCAATTTTCAGGCCAGATGATTGGCAGCTTGATGCGTATTCTTCCCTTACAAGACTGGCTGATAACTCTAGCTATCCCCCACTCCGCCGCCACCGTCCTTCCATCCCTGTCCTCTTCCTCCACTTTTTCTTCTTTTTTTTTGTAACTGTTACGATTTCAACAACCGCTTAACCTGTTTCCCTCCTTCTCTCCTCAACCTATCTGTCTCTCCATCCCTCTCCCGCTTTGCTCTGTGCCTCTCTCTCCGGGGCCTGTTGTGGGACTATCACAATGACAGAAGCGATAAGGGACATTTATCACATGTGCGGCGGGGCTGAGGAAGAGAAAGGCCTCAACAGGTCTAGAGGGAGACAAACACACACACACAGATGCATTTCAGCGGAAAGTCTCATGCACTTAATGCATGCAAATGCTGCAGCGTAAATGAACACCCCACCGGCCAATGCTGCACATGCTTGCATGCAACTGAGGAAACAAACACATCCACAAACACACGCACACACACACACACACACACACACACAGAGTGTAACGGTGAATCATCCTCTCCCCCTCGTTTTGTGTTTTGCAGTTGACTGAGGCCATCCCTCCATAATTCAATACAGTTGAAAAATGAAACCTCGGTAAATCGCTACAGCGATTTTACAGATCCCCGCTTATCCTCATAATTCATTATTTCCAAACTGTAACAACATTACATTTCATTTGTAGTGCTGCGGCTGCCTCAGCCGTTTGCCAATTGTTATATCTTATTGTTTTCTTTTCTTTCCCGCCCACCCCCTCAGAGAACGAGAAAAGTGAGTTATAGGTGGAGAAATGGAGGCAGGATGGGTGGCGGGGCCTCGCTCGTGCCCTGCCCGTCTACCTGCTTTTTTATTTTTTGTCTTCCTGTCTGTCTATCTATCTATTTATTTATCCCCCTGACTGCCTCCGGATCTGAACGGCCTTCTTCTCACTCTGCCCCTCTGACTGCCTTGCTCGACTAACCGGCGACGGAGCGAGGCCGGCGGCTTTAGCAAACAAACCAGAGCAGTTTATGTTGTCCTGTTTTTTTTTGTTTTTTTTTCCACAGTCAAGCAATAATGAGTCTATTGTTTGCATCCTCATAGAAGCGCATGCAACTTACTCCCACACTGGCTCATTGTCTCTCCGCGCCGTGGTACAGCTGGAGCCACAGCTGGATCGGTGCAAGGCGGAGGCTGGCGTGAGGGCGGACCACGGAGAAGCAAAGGTGATGTGGAGGACGGATGGGAAACCAGAGAGTCGAGGCTTTTTCAAAAACTCGTAAAGTAATAGGATTGGTTGAAAATGACGAAAAGATACTTTGCATAACCCACCCATCAAGTGAATTCAAGTCAAGTTTGTCTGTGTGGGACATTTCAGGAGCAAGGCAGTTTATGGTGTGCTTTACACCATAAAAACATAATACAGTAGCCAATAGAACAAGCGATGAACATTGCATTTTGTCAAACGCCATCATCAAAATCATCAATAAACGTCAAATACATTGATCAATGTTCCAGTTATTGGAAATCAAATGGTGGGAACTCAGTGTTCCGGTTGTTTTGGCTGTACGCTCCAGATTTTCACTACATTTACAGCCTTCTCTACCAAGGTTGGAAATCTAATAGACTTTATATTTAGACCATTTGCATTTTAAAATACATCAAGCTCAATCGGATTTGACAGAGAGTTTTGTAGCGTTGCCACAGAGTCTCAGCTTGGAATTAGTTTGCAACCGTGGCTCAGCAGGAAGAGCAATTGACTTGCGATATGAAAAATTGTGGATTCAATTCCTGTTTCCTACCAGCCACAGATCAGTGTGACTCTGGGCAAGACAGGTAACCTCCACAATCTGCATAGATAAATGCATGATTTGGTGAATGTGGCTCTGGTGTAAAACGTTGTGAGTGGTTACAAAATTGCTAGATAATTTTTTTTTTTAAAACTAATTAACTCCATTGTGATTTTTTCCTACGAAAGGTGAAACATAAACAAAGTACTTCTCATCTGTGAGCGCTTTTCGCAAAGCTGTGCTCGACGGCAAATCCTAAACATCCAAAAATGATTATCTTTCATAAGCAGTCTGCTGGAATGGAAGCAGACGTCGAAGAAACATTTGGCAATTAAAACTTTACACTCGGAGCCGTAAGCTGTTTTGTCAATACTGGAGAGAGAAATCCTTTCACACTCTGTACGGCAGGAGCCGTGTCGCGAGGGCTGTCTGCAATATTTACAGCCTCAAAAAGGCATTCTTCAAATAGAGGGGGGTGGGGGGATCACTCAGATCAAATACTGGAATTGCCATTAATCTCAGGGCTAAAAAACATGCTTTGATGTCTCCCTCTTCTCTCTCTCGTACACACACACACACAGAGGCAGCGACACCATCCTTCCTGTAATCCCCCATTTATCACAGCTGTAGCCACTCTGCGGTCCTGCCCATGTTACTGTACCCTGTCACCCTGCTGGCTAAACAAACTGCTCCTTGATGTATGAGGGGCCTACGCCGGCCATAAACTTATTCACTTTTAACTAGCGTGCTACCGGCTGGCCGTGGCCCGGCGTCGGCCTCGACGCGTGTGTGCGCCGGGGTACGAAAACTGCCGGTGAGAAATTAACCCCCTGGGTCTTGCTTCATAACTCACTTCACTCTTTCTTTCCTCTCTCTTCCTCCTGCTTCCCTCCCTATCTATCCATCTTTATTCTTTATTGTGGAGTCCAGGCATTAGTCCAGTATCTATTAGCCGGCGGAGAGCGTTTGAATGTGCGACCGTGGAGGAAATGGTTTACTGTTTGAAGGCAGGGAGGAGAAAAAAAGAAGAAAAAAAAAGCAGAGTTGCAGGTCTGGCGTGCGTCCCGACGCCCTGAAAGAGAAAGTCGCCACTGTTTGATGTCTGTGTTTCTCTCTTCCTCTTATCTTGTCTTCCCCGAAGGATGTCCAGCTTTCGTTGGCCTAATATTCTCCTATTCTCTTCATTTAATTGAGTGAGTCCAGATAAGAACGAGAGTGTAAAGCCATAACCGGCTCCAGGTTTATGGTTGGGCTTATGATGTTGGCACCTTGGCTTATGTGTCAGCCCGCTCCTATCCCATGGTGCTTTGCCGTTTTATTGACTATATGTATTTATTGTCTCCGGTCAGTCTGGACGCAACTGAAATCACACACTAATGATTAACGATTAATTGATTGCGGCTGCTATTCCCTCCCCCTACGCTGGGGAAACACTTATTTAGACATAGCTGACGCATAAAATCCCACGCAAACATGCTCTGCAAATATACAAACCTCCCCAAAAGCATAGCACCACCCACCCGCCACCCCACGCCCTCTCCTGCTGACCCACATACACCACATCAGTCGGGACCACCTAGTACACATCAACTAGTAAAGGTTAATAACATCTTTTTTTTTTTTTTTCCCAGCATTTTATGAGAGCAGTAAATTGTTACTGCTCGTGTCCCCCTTTCCTCCCCCCCATCTTATCAAGCAATAAATTCATTAGCAGCTAACACACCTCACTGGGGCAGCTCATTTAGTTCTGACAAACAAGATTAGAGGACACGTGGGCTGATGGAGGATCCAAACAGAGAACTCTGAGATCTTAAATCTTAAGACATGGATGCAGAGATGATAAGAAAAAAAAAAAAAAAGAAGTACTGTAAGTTATGAGAAAAGGAATTAGCTTTTTTTTTTTTTTTGGAGCAATGCTAGCTAATAAAACACAGAAGAATCCCCTCAGGTTACAACGCAAACACGGCCGCTGACTATTGTGCTGCGAATGGCACTATTAGTTACATATAAATATTGATTGGTTAATAAATACCCCTTTAGATTTGACTTGAGAGGAGGTGTAATTTCCAGGACTGCACATGTTCCGTGCCGTGTTGAACATGTGCAGTCCTGGAAATTACACCTCCTGTCCCACCCCCTCCCCAGTGAGAGATAAGAAGGCATCTCATAAATTAGCTACTGTAAAAGGCCAACACGTTGCTTGAGCAGACAAAATTATCTGGGTTTAACACAGTAACGGTGGGACGAGGCCGGCCGAAAGAACAAAATCCAACCTCTGATAAGCAGAGTTGCTACTCTGGCTCAAATTAGTCTAAGTGTTCTTAGCCTAGCATTTATTTATATCCTCCTTATCCTTATAAACCATTACACTTTTCATGAGTCATAGGTATAAAGCAACAGACCAGCCTTCTTACATCGTGTAAATAAACAGTTTTTTACAAATTAAACTTCAATTTAATAAAAAGCATGTGAATCTCAAACACGATAATATCTTCAGAGTCGTTTTGATTCAGTTGTTTTAAATGCATTGTTTCACATCTCTTTTTCATCATTCTGTTGCATTAACTGTTGATCTTCACTTTTCGTCTAAACCAACTGTTACGGGGCAATTGTTAAACATCGTGACGCAGGCAGCAGATTGTCTGGCTCCATGTTTCTCTTGTCTGTCCCGATCTTTTGTGTTTCGCCAGTCGGGCTACGGCTTTTCTTCTTTCGTCTTCCTGAGTTATATTATCTAAAGTAAAAAAATAAAATCACCCGCTCTGCTACGAGACCGGCTCACGGCTCTGAGCACACAGACAACTACCTATGTCGTTTCTTTCATCTCGCATCTAAAGGAATGGATGTCACCAAGCGACAGCAGCAGACAAATCAAAACTTCTATCACGAAGGCTTACTGTAAACACAGGATGTGACAGATCTGCACCTCTTTGGGCTTTGCTTCATGAAGTTATTGCTCAGATAGAAACACAGATAAATACTTAGGTTTATACATAGTACATAAATTGGACTAAATCTTATTTCGCAGAACGCTTGTGCTGCCACAGCATTGTTCTGTTAAGAAACGCGTTTTCTACAGTGGCCATTCATCTAATGGTTTGCAAGTAACAGCACCCAATAGGAAGATCTGGATGTAAAAATGAAGCTGTGGACACACAATGTAGCTCTTCACATAGTGCAATCAAATATCCAAGCACGTTTCACTCCCTGTTACACTGAAGAAAAACATCAAGGACGCATCAGAAAAGCTGCTTTTACACTTCCTTTTCTGAATGTCGTGTGTTCTCTAAGAGTTCTTCAGGGACAATATAGCTGCATTTATTAAAAATGTAATTGTGAAGAGCAGAAATTTGAACTCAAAACACAAATCTGAGGGTTTGTGAAATAATTTAGGTTATTTGTGTTAATCAGATATGCCGCCTGTTTAGGGGAAGTATTAGCGAAACATGTCATTCTGTGAAAGGAGGGGGCAGGTCCGGAGTGACGGTGCAGGATAAACACGGCTTATTTGCTTCTCCAGCAGCATGCTTGTTTGCAGAATGAGATGAGAGCCGGATCCTTCAGGATCAAGTGCTTCTGCTGTTCGCTGGGTGAACGTTCTTAGCATAAAGTGCCATTACGCAACACATAAATCGAATGGTCGCACATGTTTAAAGCATCTTCTACATGTGTTCTGACGCCTGCCTCTGCATGATGGATCTCCATGGTACACAAATGTCTCCAGAATTAAGGAAACCATTTAGAGTAAGTGTGTTTAAGTTGTGAAAGTTTAAAAAACAGCAAAAAAAACCCATACACAATATATTTTTGTAGATGCAGACTCTTCATTCGAAGTTGGGAAAGGAAGTAGTTCTATAATTGACCCTTTGTGGTGACAGAGTCGACTAATAGACATGTCAGCGTTTGCATTCCAAATGTCCACTGGATTGTTTTCAGAAATCAGGAGAAAAGAAATAACTTTCAAAAATAACATTGCATGTGGATAGTGTTGATTTTCAAAGACGGATTTGCCATTGGACGCTGTCAGATCCAAACTTAAGCCAGTGTAAACACTCAGAACATGTAAAAAACATGTTTTGTATTCACACATTTTATCATGTGGATTTTATATTCTCAAAGTAGTCTGTTTTTGTTATAACTATTTTCCCCTGGACGTATAAGGTGGGTAACCTTTTGAGTCCTGTTCAATAAAATGAATCATGGATGGGCTTTCTAAAGTCAAATGGCTTTATGATCAATTTTCATGACTAGCATTGTTTTGACTCAGCTATTCCTCTAGCTGTAACTACAGGGACTAAGAATTGTGGACACGAAAAAACAACAAATACTCGGTTATTTTAAGGAGGTATTATGTATTTTCCAGGCACATAATGCCGTTTTATAGCACAATCAAGTAACTATTACCGTAACTGTTACCTTCTGTTATAAAAATATTGAATATATCAAAAATAACTTCAAAGAAATTTGACGTCTAAAAATTGGTGTCTGACTCTTTAAAAAGCTTTAAAGATGAGATGATATTTGATTTTATATTTAACCAATTATCAAGCCAGTTTTTATACTTCAAAACAAACGTAGAACGCTCCGGGAAAGGGGCTGGTTCAACGGGTTTCAGGCTACAGATCAGCGCTTATGGATGTTACATTATGACAATCCCAGAAATAGCATGGGGACGAGAAACAAAAATATTCCCGACTGGTCTCTAAAGGCTCCAACTCTTTAGCAAGTCAGTAATATCACCTTATAATGGTACGCTCTCCACCTTTCTACTGAATTTGCACCAAAGAAACCTCTGCCACTTTTCAATCATTTTTCCCTGATGCATAATGAAAAATGGACAAATAAATTGTGACAGATGAGATGCGATTGATTTGTAAGCACCTTAAGAAACCCGCTAGTTGCTATAAAGATTAGCACTTGCCTCTAAAAGCTAACATTGCTGCTAAGCTAAAGAGCTATTTCAGAGTTCGGATCCTCTCTAATTCAAAATACCAAATACCTTGATTAGTAAAATCCAGGCTGACAAAATCTACATAAAACAGGAATTCCTCATATTTATGAAGTGGTTTTTATTTTAGAAACCACATGGTTTTCATGTGAAGACCAACGCAGAATTACACAAACGTAAAATCACGGCATATGGATCACTCAAACTATTGCACAGTGATAAAAGAGTCTTTTGTAAAAACCTTCAATTTATCTGTGAAAATAAAAAAAGTGATTCTCTTTTAATAAAAATTATGGACAGATGTCATCTCATTTTCATAAATCCTCAATTCTGTGTCACCAATCATGTTGTCTCTTGAGCTGAATATATTGGCACCCCAAGAGTGTGTAGACATGTGTCTAAACAGAAAGAGAGAGACAGAGAGAGAGAGAGAGAGAGAGAGAGAGAGAGACTAAAAACAAATGTGTCATGAGTGATTTAGTTTTGTGGAGAAAATAAAGGCGGCCCGGCTCAAACCTAGTTGTGTAACACGAGGAAGAGGTTAACCTGCTCTGGCAGCGAGTGCCTTCTTGTAGTGTAACTACAGGCTATCCGTTAGCTCTCCTGAAACCGCACGCAAAACGCAGCCCTTTTCCTTTTGTGCAACGGCTCAGCAGGTGCTGTCAAAGGGTGCAGCTACAGGAAGCAAGTTGTGCCCTGAGAACGAGACGGACGACCCGATTAGCTAACAGTGCGGTGAAAGATATGAGGGGCAGGAGGCGGCGGGGGAAGAGATGGAGGAGCGAGACGAGGAGTTATGTGACTGTAAATCAGACCAGCACAAGAATAATAATTTAAAAAGTTTAAAAAAAAACTGGTTCATGTGTTCAGGTTAGTTTCTTAATGCTTCAAGTATGGAAGACTTGAAGTTGTGTTTTTATTATAGATGTGAGCAAATCTTTTTCTATATTCTGCTATTGTAATGAAAAAAACAACAACACAATGTCGCAATCAAGGCGTTAACATTAAATAAGAAAGAAAATTAAATAAGCTTGTTCACTCGATAAGTCATTGACAACCATGGCAACGATGGATGTAAACAGTTAGAGGAGATTATATAAATAATTCAGCCATGGTGCTATGCTAGCGCTCATCAGCCATCAGAGGAGAGGGCGGCGTCTTGGAGAGACAAGCCCCGCCTACTTGGGAGTGGCTACATAGACTGCGATTTCACAGAAGAGCTACATATTCAACACGATTGAACGACACACAACTTCTTGCAAACTGTGCGATGCTGTGAGAGTTCTGGTTGAGCTAGCTCCGCATTGTCCAGAAGAAAAGTACAAACCACGAAAGAGACTACTTCCTGTCGTCTTCTTCGTGGTTTTCGCTTGTGGTGACATCCGGCACGTGACTCGTGTGACGCGAAAGTAAGCGTTTCCATTAGTTTTGCAATATATACATTTATGTATATACGGCAAAATCACGGTATATGATTTTGAAAACCACCTCAGAAACATTTTATCAAAAACCGTCAATATTTTCGTGATTTCAATATTCGCAGTTCTTCGGTTAATGGAAACACAATTCCTCGCACACACCTGTAAATGCTTTGGGTCCATGACAATCAAATTGAAACAACTGTGGTTATTTCAACAAGCATTTATTCAAACACACTCCACAATACACACACGCTCAGACATGTTGAGGGGACGAAGCATTTTCTGCCCTATTATTCGCATGTCAGTTAACGTGAGCTAAATCCCAGCCTTTTAGCCGTCTTCTCTTCACTATAATGTGGCCGTCACCATTAGAATGATCACACACACACACATATAAAAGGTGCCTTCTCTATAATAAGGCCATCACCATTAAAGCTGTCAGACAGGGAGTGTTGAGTAATACTGCCGGGAAATTACACCTCACTCACCCGTCATGGCCTTGTGCGACCTGCAAACACACAGAAGCTCTCCGGTTGACCCGGCGCACCCGCAACCCTACATGCGTATGAAACGCATTTGCATACGCTTTTACATTTCCATTTACTTTTACGGCAGGAAATCTCCACTGCGGCATGGATCGAATGACATGATTTTCAATTAAACACAAACACATTTACATGGAAACTTTTTATGCAGTGCTAATCCAAGAGAGAAGGTGGACGAACTGAAAGAGCTGAAGGCAACAGAAAAGCAGCAAAGATGTTGAGGAATGGGAAGGAAGTGTAAAGGTTCCCAAACCCATATTTGGTTTTTTTGAACATTCAAAAAGAAAACATTCAATGAAAACAGAAAAACGCCCTTTAAAGATTGTGGCAATATGAATGTTTTTTAACTTTAGTTAAAAAACTTTTTTTTCTGACATTTGCTCATTTGTATCCTTCTGCGAAGGTTTTCAGAGGTTAAAATGGACGAAAAAGTATGAAGGTGCCGAAGGTAACAAAAAGTTATTCATTTTGGGCTTATGAGATGTAAAGGAGACAAGAATCCCCCTAAAAACACTAAAACAGTGTAAAAATTAGACTATTTCGAAGCATGTTTGTTTTTTGTTTTTTGTTTCTGATGTGAGACTTCAACTCGGTGAGCATTATATTAGTGTGAAAAATGCAGATTCATAAGAGTTGGAATATATCATCCAACAGTCGCTGCAGTGCTTTGTGTATGTTGTACACACTAAGACTGCGATGGTGATATATTTGCAACGCATTATGCAGTCCTAATCCTCTGTGAGACTGATGTCTGGACACTGGCTGGGCCGCATCAAAACTTTAACGTTACTCCCAACATGCAGAAACATCTTGGGAAATTTAAAAGGTCACTTTTAAGTCGTAATCTGTCTGTGGTTGTGAATGATTCCAAATTTAAGCTGGAAATAGAAAAAGTTCTCGCCAGCTTTGAACTTCTTAAAACAGTCTCGGGAAAATGAGAGGAGAATATGAAGGGTGCTTTTTGATTGGCTGCTTTGTGAACACCAGCCAATAGCGCGTCAAGTAGTATTGCGTCTTCAAATCTCAGCTTCCCTAGCTGCATTTTCTTTCAAATATTTTATATAAAATTTACAAATCGGTGAATTTTCGTCAAAAAATTTGACGTTATATTCCACAGAAAGAGCTACGACCGTTCAAACTGCAACTACTGAACAGCGAATAGGAAATGCTGTACTAAAACACCACCAAATAACAACCTGGTGAAACTTAGCAGGGGCCGCACCAAGGAAATATATTTATTTTACTTTTTTTATATCAGATTAGGTTAATAGAAACTAACAAGTGATCATCAATTTCAACCCAAAACCTCCCGGACCTTTTGACGTTTTTCGTCATCACATTGAGTCTCAGCAAACACCCAAAATTAAAAGTTAAGATGGACTTCATAAAAAAGGAAAATAACAGTTTTGGGGAGTTTTTGGCTGAGTCAGAATCTAGAAGGAAATCTCTGATAATCTGTGCAATAAAAACAAAGAAAAAAAGTGTCATCTTTTCCCTTAAAACAGATCTGTTTTTAGTTTAGACATTACAGACGGTTAAAAGAAACACTAGAATGATTTATCACCGTCTCGCTGTTTTACACCATAAAAACGGGTGTGTACACTTTTGTAATCCACTACAAATAAAAAAATAAATAAATAAATTACTTTTAGGAAGGAAAAACTTAAATGTTTTTCAATGACTTGTGACCTTTAAATTCAGTTAATGTTTTTGTTTTTTTTCCTCTTCTTGCTTTTGAAGGAAACGTGACAAAATCTTGGCCTCAGAGCCTCTTGGCGCAAGTGCTCGGCTCACGGCGCATTTCAAAACCCATCAAGCAAATTCAGAGACGCACAGAGTGCCTGCAGTGAGCGCTGACGTATTTATCACATTAGTATTAGCCCTTCTCTCTGTCGCAGCGATCCTCACAGCTGGTGTTGACATGCGGTCCCCGGGCCCCCGCACCAAAACCCCGAGGCCTCGAGCTTCGTGTGTTTTTCTTTTTTGCGTCTGCGTGTGAAACCTTGTTTTCTTTTCCCCTAAAGTGACAAGTTAACCGAAAAGGCGCCGCGTTATTAAACCAGGAGGTACTGAATGATAAAAGAGCAACACGGACGGGAGGAGAAAATAGAATAAAAGGGGGTGGAGAGGCAGATAGGAGCGGAAGACGACGAGAGACAAAGATTGGTGATGCCAGTTTCCGTATGACAAGTGGCGACGTTATGAAGATGGACGGGCGGCCGAGATGGGGCGCCTGACCTTTCCCAAAATGCCACATGTCACCGCGCTTTTATGTCACTCCCTGCAAAACAATATGTCAGGGGCATAAAAAATCATTACACCATCGCTGAATTATGCTGTTATGGCACACTGCAAAAAAATAATCATTAAGATGACATTATTCCACATTTAACTAGCGGGAAGATGAGGGCGACCGGGGTGAGAAATGGAGGGAGGGAGGGAAAGGCTGTTGAATTTATGATTTCACGCGGCAAAGAGTCGGCTTTTGAGACGCGGCGTTATGACTTCTTGCGCTTCGACGTGGGACTTTGGGGAGGGGACAAGCTAAAAGCAGCAGCGGTGACAGGATACGTTTTTACAATGGAGCCGTCTGGTGGAGATACCGTATATTAATGGCCTATTTAAAGGGAGGGTAGGCAACGTTATGGGAACACTGACTCGACAGAAATGCAAAAGGAAGACAAGAGGGCTCTGAGAAAGACTGTAAGGTGTGGAACAAGGTCATGTATTTTTGCAATATTATAGCTATCAGTGAGATCAGTTTCGTTTTTTTTTTGTTTGTTTTTTTTTAAATCAAAGTGGTTTTGTACTTCAGTGAAGGAAAGGCCAGATTAACTCCTACACCTTCACCTCTGTTCAGGGGTTGTTCTTTTTGTACATTCAACATGTTGCACTTTTAATTGAACACTGGACATTCAGAAGCGGGAAAACTACTTTTCCTAAGTCTTCAAACACAATTAACTAGAAATTATTTGAGCATTATTGTTGGGCATTATCAAAGCCTAAAGCAACAAGCTAATGTAAGCCTAGCACTGCAGAATGCTGCTCTGAATAATAATAATAAAAAAATTGGCAGTAGGAGAAGAAATTTCATGAAGAAGTCGTTGGAACAAAATGAAATCTGCAGCATCATAAACACCTTGGAGAAGGAAAGTACAAATGTTCCCTACGTAATAATAAGATCAAAGTTTTTTGGGATATAACAAATAAAGTAAAAGGTTTTACTTTATTAATTTTTGTATTTATTTACAACCTCAATCGGAGCACTAGAGAATCTATGTGCTGTGTATATTGTTGACCTCAGGTTTTCAAGCTGCAGTATTTTTTTTTAAATAAAAACAATCACATTTCATATTCAATAGAGCTTTGAAGTGTACAGCATATTTTCTGAACACAATAATGCATAACGTGCTCATTATGGATTATTGCGTAATGAAATGGGTTTGCATTCCCCATTGACATCGAAAATATGTCAAAAGCTGCCACTGTTTGGTATAAGCAGTCATTATTTCTAGTCCTAGAACTTGCTTAAGTTGAGTCTTGGTCACTTTGTCAAATAAAATGTGTACGCCGCTGTGTTTGTGTTGCAAAGAAAAACTTTCTTTCATGACTTTCATCTGGCAACAGCATCTTCCTGTCAATGATACATTTTGAAACGGTGGCCACACTGCAGAAAGCTTACATGTTTGTTCATGTTGATTTACTGGCACAAAGCCGTTGACGCTTCAGGTTTTTTATTTTGTTTTTTTTTAGGTTTCATACTCGTATCATATTGAATGCAATGTTTCCGGCGATATTTAAAGGAAAGTTGTAAATTACGAATGTACGTCGTTCATTTTAACTTACAAGCTGCAAAATTAGTAGAAGGTGAAAACAGGTGAGGTATCTCAGATGCTGTGATGAGCATGTTAGCCCACCGCCTACAACAATGCCTTTATGTCCAATTGAGCTATTGATCGAAGGGATCGCACAGAGGCAGACTCTGACATTTTGCCTGGTATTTCAGCTGGGAGATGTTCCAGTTTCAGACATTTGACCTATATAACCCTGAACATGACTGCACATCAGCAGACACATGCACACGTTACCGTGCACACACAATTGCACAGTCGTGCCCGGCACGCCGGCCCGGTCTGTGGGTGCGGGTGCATGTCGTCAGTTTTAATAGCTCCTGACATCAGCAGAATTGAGTTTGGAGTCAATGTGGACGTCCTCCATAAGCCAATCATCCAATCGGTGCTCTCAGGACTGCTTGGGTCAAAGGGCTCGGTGATGTCATACTTTCTGACAACATGTGAGGCAGAGGCCCTTAGAGAGAGCCGGAGCGAGAGGGAGAGACTTTCTCAGGGGTCCGGGGTGCCGTCATGATGGAGCGGTGGACTGAATGCTCTCAATATGCGCCTCCAAATCTGGCAGAGGACAATAAAGCACTCAGTGAAACATTTACGACTTTCATAAACAAGAGGCAGTGATTAATGTTAGCCCTCTTCTTTGGGATTTCTAATAAAGTATGACACATTTACACCCCTGGTCAAAGCAGCCAAAGCCCTATAAAACATGTTTGAGAGGATAGATTGCCATGAAGCGCACTTTGACACAGACTTGTTCATGCAAAAAAAGAAAAGAAAAGAGGAAATTAACTAAACAAAGCACAGCTCATGTTTTTTTTGTTTTTTTTTCCATTCAGGGTCTAACAGGCAAAGCAGCCTTGCATACATTAAGGTTTGCAGTCTTGTTTGACTGGATCGGCAAAGCGGCTGCGAGTCGTCCCGCTTTCCTGCACAACTGTGATCGTTTAAGATTACTTCCACTTTAACGTGCCTCTTTCTCTTGTTTAACAGCTGGCCTGTACGGGAAGCCTTGTAAAAGCCATGATATATGATCATGAATATTGAGGGGGTAAAATACAGCAAGAGGACTCTTCTGTCTGAAGAGCTCAGAATCTTTATTTGTCCATTTCCTATGGGAAAATGGCCTTGGCTTTCTCTTTTTGGAGAGAACCTTTGGCATTCTAGACTTTGCCTCATCCTTTGAGAGTTTTTCCTTCGTCCTCACTCTGTGTGAATACAACCCTATGCCTAATCCTATTATAAAATCCTTCCTTAACCTTAGAAATGATGAATGCGAACGCAGTATCTTGCAACAGTATTCATTCATCGATAAGCTTTTTCCCATTTTGTTACATTACAATGACAGACTTCAATGTTTGGATATTTTATGGGATTTTTTTCCCATAGCTGTATATATATATATATATATATATATACACATGCAAAGCAGTGATTAATTGGAAGTAGAAACCAATTAAAACCATATTAATGTAGATCAACTTTTAAGTCTCACCTCAAATTATCAATTGGATTTGGTTCCGCAGTTCGACTGGACCTTTCTAAAACTTACTTTACTTTGATAAAAACCAATAATTGATTGCTGCTCTCACTGTATGTTCAGTGCTATCTAAAATGTGAAACTTTGCACCAGTATCAAGTCTTTTTTAACCTTTAATAATCCTTCTCCCTGTACTGCACAGTATTTAGCTCCCTCCATCTTTCTTTCAAGTCTGACCGCCTTCCCTTTACATGTTTACGGAAAGCATCTTCATCGCATGATGCCTCCACCACCATGTTTACGGTTGCAACGTGACAAAAATGTGAAAATGTTCAAAGGGCAAGGCACTGTAAAGGCCTATAGATCTACGTAAGAACAGAAAGTGTTCCCTCTTTCCAAACAGAATGACATCATTCAGTCCTCATTTAGGAGTTCTTGCAGTTTGTTCCTCTGGCCAGAACCTGTTTCCCTGTGTGGCGTCTGCTAGCAACATTGGGAGAGATCTTATGAAGTATGAAATGTTCTGGTGTGATAACAACTGAATTTTTGTTGTAGCCACCTTCAAAAATAAATTAACAAATTTCTCTGTTCTCGTGGAGCGCATGTTGGCCTTGAGTTACACCCACTTACTCAGGGAAAAGTGAGGCAAGGCAAGTGTGTGAAGAGAAGGGGGGAAAAAAAGAGAAAAACAAAGACTAGCAGTGTATGCGACTGGCTCTTGTTAAAACAGTGTTAAAGTAGCATTCACGTTCAAAAGGTGAAAAACAAAACCGAATTGTGTGGACAAGTCCAATTTAATCTAATGTTTTGGATGCTGTCAAGTCTCCTGTGGTTCTTGAGGCTATTTGAAGGTCAGTATGCGTGCGTGTGTGTGTGTGTGTGTGTGTGTGTGTGGTTACAAGCCATGCAGTGACTCCATCTCTCCATTATACAATAATAACCTAAAAGTAGAGAGGGGCATTAAAGTGCGATTGAGTGGATTTTCAAAAACAGATGCCAAGACCACAAATACACTTAAGTTCACCTTTAGCTTCTGTCCCAGTAAAACCAAATTTTATCTTCAGTTCTCTCTTTTGAGCGGATATCATAATTACTTACTCAGATTAAGCTTAACAAGGAGAAAAATTAACCGAAATAAATTGGTTTAAGTGAATGTTCAAGCATGGGAAGAAATTACCTTTACATTTTTTCTGTTTTTGCTTTTTACTGACGTCTAAATGGGGGTAGGGCGATTTCTTACTTTCCCTGGGCTGATGATTCCTTGACCTGTAGAATCAATAAATAACTTCAACAGAATCTGTCTAACAATCTGAAATATGCTTCAGAAAATCTTTAAAATTGACATATCGTAAATATAAAGAAATTCCTAAACAACACAGAAACAAAGTCACTGATATCCATCATGCTGGAAAGGATAACGATGGCTTTTTGAAGGCTTGGAACTACAGCAAACATCCTTAAGACCCACTGAACACAAAACGAGAAGACATGGAGCTGTAGTGAGTCTTCCCAGGAATGACCAGCCTACAAAAACAAACAATTGAGAGAGCGTCGATATTTCAAACACATGACAGAAGAACATAGATCAACATTGAGAGAACTGCAGGTCTCACCTTTAGTCAGTGATGAGAGTCACTGGGATAAAACGGCAACCAGAGAAAAGTTCCAAAGCTAAAGCTGAACAAAAAGATTCATCTCACATTTACAAAAAAACATCTTGACCAACCTTAAAACCTTTGAGAAAACATTTTGTTGACTGGTGAGACAAAAGCGAAAGATTTGTATATCTTAACATTTGGAAAAAACGAAAACAGAACTCCAAAGCGACTTCCAAACATGTTTGTGGTTACTTAATTATCTGGCCCTGCTTTGTTGCTTCAGGACCTGGAACTTTTGCTGTAATTGATGAAAACAAGAATTACGCTCTCTGCCAATGAATCCTAAAGGAGAATGAATGGCAATCAATATGTGACTATAGGTTCAAGCACACTTGGTTATGCACCAAGACATCAAGCCATACAAAGTTCACCCCAAATGGCTCAAACAAAAAGCAGGGTCCAGTCAAAGTTTAGTCTTAATCAGATTTAGACACCGGGGAATGATCTTAAAGAGGATGTCATGTCCCAAAATCCCTCCAATATGACATGACAATAAAAGCAAAAAACAATTACACAAGGACTTTTTTGTGGCCCCGTACTCTTCAAAGTTTTGCAATGACCTGATAGAAATTGTATGCATGATTGCTCTATGGCCAATTGTACAGCAGAGACTATACGTTTTTTCCACAAATATATCCAACAAAATTTCCTGCTTGGAAAAAGTGAACTTCATTTCTGTCTTAAAGCTCCGTCAAAAGAAGACAGCTTTAGTTCTACAGGACTTTCTCTCACTGCGTGGTCTTTTCCACCACCTAAAGCCAATCCCACCCTCTGTAACCATGGCAGCATTCTCTCCTAGTTTCTACCCGGAATCCCACCATGGTTCCACCTCCAAAGGGCACCCAAGAGCCACCCATTGTTTTACTGTCCAGTGTTGTGCTCTGGAAGAAAAGAAGTCAATGCTTTGTGCAATAAAATCTTTGTATTGTATGGAGTGGAGGGGAGAGCAGAAGTTTGCGGTACTGCAAAATCCTTAATCCCACTATTCTCCAACTGGACAACAAAGACGTTAATGATTTTGTGCTTTTCCAAACGCGTCCAACCTACAAACCCGTTAATTTGTAGGTGCAGGAAAGAGCAAAAATGATAAAGGGACCAAAGTAGGAGTGTGTGTACATGAGATGAGGGGAGGGTTCAGGAGTATGAGCTTTCCAGGCTCCCTGCTGGGCCTCTATTCACATAAGCTGCTCTTTTACAAGGGACCCTGCCAGGCAGAGAGGGGCCGACCTGCCAGGATAAAAAGAAAGGGGTGGGCAAGTAAGTCAAGGATGCAACTGTTGCTATGCGGGCAGAAAAATACAACGATGTCTGCTACCTCTCAATTCACTTTTTGGAGGCAAGTGCGGTTCATGACGAGCAAGTGATAAAAAAAAAAGAAAAAAAAAAGGAAGCCAATTGATAGCATAAAAAACTGGGCTTTACAGACTGTATGCCAGTCTTAATGTGGCAGTGCAATCCATGTGGGATGTGTCGGAGGAGATGTTGGTGGTAAGAGGGAACTCTTCTTGTGAAATCCCATTGGTGGGTAATTAGAATTCAATAGGGGTTAGATCATGGCTGCTGCCTCAATTCCTTTGAGAGAAAAGCTATGGGGGATTAGCAGTCGTTAGCCCATAGTGATGTGAAGTGGAAAGTAACAGCTGGCTCTCAGCTAGCCACATGGTGGATGTGCATGTGGAAGAAAAGATAGTCTGCAAGAGAGACTGCCCTCCAGTCTGTTTCGTCTCTCCATCTGTGGTGTGTGTGTGTGTGTGTGTGTGTGTGTGTGTGTGTGTGTGTGTGTGTGTGTGGGTGTGTGTGTGTGTGTGTGGTACCAGAGGTGCAGCCCTTAAATCAGATGCCGGACCATAAGGGATTGGGGAAAGATTTGAAAATCTCCAGATGATGGCACTTCTGATCCACTTTGTTGTGGTGCTGACAATTATTGCCCCTTGAACAACAGAACTTTTAAGACTGCGGAGTCTGCTAAAACGTCAGTGTTGCAAAGGTTTTACAAGCTCCGAACACTTTGTTATTTTTGTTTAAGAGCAAGCAGGCATCTTCGCTGAATATTTTAGGCATTTTATGTGGACGGATGAAAAAGAGGGAGGCAGTACAATTGCAGGGGACGAAAGGTGGAATACGGAGGCCTGTCAGGGTCAGGCAACTATCAATCACTGAGGCTGGGGGTGTTTAACAGCCTTCTCATTCCGATTGCAAAGTATAGAGTTTGAAATACAGCCAGTTTTATAAAAGTTATACAATAGTCAATAGTTTCACAAAATTAACCACATTATCAAATACAGGCTGAAAATATTAGTGGTGGAATTGCTTAACTTGAAGCTACTACTACTCCTGCCACGCACATCTGACTTGCATTTCAGTGTCATACAAAGAAAGAGGGCTTTAAGCAAATAATGTTCCAACATTGCTTTTTTTACTAGAGGTGGTAAAATCTGTTCATTTTATGGAGTTGGGACAATCTGACTCACTCACTGAAGTGATTTGGTTCACTTGAGTCACTTGAGTGAGTGTTGTAGCACACCAATTTAAAAAGAAAAGCGCAGTTGCTTTGGATTCAGGAGGTGATAATATGCTGGTTTGTAAACTGTCTACTTGGAGGAGAAGAAAGTAATCTCCTACCAGCTATTTTTTTTTTTATCTCTTAAGAGAAGACCGATCCAGATGGGAAAGGTTACTAACACAACACTGATATGTGTTATTACTTTTCTTCTTCTTCTGCTGCACCTGATCTGACTTGCTTTTTTTTTATTTATTTTTTGACTGCTGTAGGTATGATGCCACCCTTTGACTGAGAGTTGTATCAACGTTGCGTGAACGCTGTCAATGTGGGAAAAGTCAATGAACTGAATTATCCGAGACAGTTGGGTTCCCTCTAAGTCTGCCAGCCCACGTCAGCAAATCAGTTAGACCGCATATTTTCAGGCAGCTGCGTTTCCCCGAGTCTGCTGTGTTTCTGATGAGTCTGCTAGACTCAAATCAACACAGTGATTCAACAGCCAAATCGGTCGACTTCGCCGACTTCGCAGACTACCAACTCGATTAAGTGAACCAACCAAACCGATCCATTTATGTCTGCAATGTTTCCGGCGAGTCCGCTGGTCTTTCCATGAGTTTTTTGCCCTTGTGTACTTAACATTCAACTTAGGACTAATGTGATACGTCTCAAAGGAAACCTCACACTTCAGACTGCTGATAAAGTACAACGTTTTGAACTGGCTCTGTAGCTGCAGCCAAATAATGCTACTTTTATGTATCAGCCCAACGCAGATGTTTATCTATGCATATCGAGAATCATTTTGTGGTATGATTGTTCTGACTTAGAGATGCTACATAGCTAGCTTTTATTGGAATTTCAAACTCTAAGCAGATGCTCTGTCTACATCACACAACACTCGGCATTTCCAGCAGAATGCGTGGAAAGATTAATATGGCATTAATCAGAACTTATGTACTGACTGACTTGCTAATAATAATAAAAAAAAGTTGACCAATAATGAGCGTTCGGATGTTTTTGGAGCGGCAGGCCTTCTCCCCAAGATGGTCATGTGTTCCAATGAGTATGGAAAAACAAGAGAAACAAAAAAAATCAGCAATAAAAAGCCCTTCCTTGTAAAGACGAAGTAAAATGTTTGGAATCAGGGATGCTGGTGCAGTCAGCCTGGCCTGTGAGAGAAGCTAGCACTGCTACGGACGTCTTTCCAGATGATAGGCACGGCCTCGGGCAAGACCTCAATTCAAACACTGTATGAGGTATATCAGACCTTTGTCTCACCTTCCTAGGGGTCAAAACGACAAGATCTACTCCTCTCATCAATGTCATGTTCCCCTTCTTTCTCTCTCTCTCACTCGCTAACCATCTCTCCATCCAGCCAGGTCAGGCTATTAAATGGCAGAATACATTACAGGAGAAGGAGGGCTAATAGATTGGAATATTATAACCATACAATAATTTCATGAAAAAGTCAGGGAGGGATCATCGCTCTTATTAACTCCAAGAGAAATTGAGGCTGAAAAATGCTCAAACAGAAAATGTTAATGCCAGGCTATACTACATGTAATTGTTCCGGCCCCATTCCCTGGGCTAGCTCCATTCATGCCACTTTATTAGTGGTAATTGAGGATATGAATTATAAATGGGAAGTGATTTCTCTCCTCCCTTCCATTGAAAGTGACGCATAATGACCACTGCCATTGTTTAACCTTCATAATCGCATATTCTCATTTCTTTGCTTTCCTCCCCAATCTGTCTTTTTTTTTTTTTTTTAACTTATTGCTCATTTCTTTTCCTCCTTTTCTCCTATTCTCTTTCAGGCTAACACTATATTCTTTCCACTATGCAAAAATATTACCACTGCTACTCATTTTTCCTGTCCTCGGCTCCTTTTTTTCTTCCTCTCTCCACCTTTCATCTCTGCCGTTTATATCTTTTTTTTTCGCTCCTTTCCTTTCAGGCTTCTGTTTTACAGAGCTAAATTAGCAGGCGAATGCAAGACAAACACAAATAATCATACGCCCACACACTCACATGAAGGTTGCCAGCACATTTTACTTTGCTCTGATTGTACAACACACCCTACCAATGATGTGGTTGCCCTGGGCGAAAGACCCAGCAAAGAGGGCCAGAAGTTTTCTTGGCATCCTATCTGAGAAGTTCACTTTTTTTATTTAGGCTTTTTAAAGATCAGCAGCTCCACACCTCCCACCCAACAAAGTCCATTAGCTCTAGCCTCTCACCCACGACCAGTCTGCTTTTTATTTACAACATCAAACGTTTCACTTCATTAAATTACCTCTTCTTTCCCCTCCCTCGTTTCTCGCACTCTCTCTCTCTCCATCTTAGCTGTCCCAGTTGCATTAAGTTGAAACATGTTTTCAGAAACAAAAGGACGTGGGGTGACGGGGGGAGAAAACAGCCCTCCGATGTAGTCTGCAGTGGTTTTATAGGGGGAAATAATGGGTAATTTGGAGAAGGTATTTAATAGGAAACCGACGCTGCACTGCAATGTAACTGTTGTTAAAGGGAGACTCAGTCAGAGTCTCTGAAACGTGGAGCGCTGCTGCTTACTATTTTCCTTTCTAAGGCGTTAGCTGGCTTTTAAGTGGTGATGACGGCATGAGTGGGATCTGTACACACGTGAGTGTGTGTGCTCGTCGCGAGCCGTTCTCAACTAAACTGTATACGTTTCAGGATTTTGAAATGTTCCCCAGGAAAACGCTCTTGCCATTTAGCCCCTTTAAAAAGTGCAGGTTGCTTCTGGAGATTTTGACCTGAAAGCTGAAGTTCACCAATTAGGCATACAACCTTGCTCTATATGGAACAAACATACAAATGCATTCTGACATCGCTCTATCTGAACATTTGACTTCTTCAGCAATTTGAGCGAGAGTGCTTTGTGTGTTGGTTGAGACCATAGGGTCCAGTCTTTGCTACCGACATTGATCATGGAGTCAGTGACCCATTGTCTCGGTTCACCTATTCCTTCATTTGACAACTTTTGACAAATATACCCTCCATGAGCTGTAATGTTGGAAATGTTCTTACCAAGGCGCCTAGACAACACATTGCCGTATTTCCTGCTTCTAACATTCCCTTTAGGACAAAATTGCTGACTTGCTCACTCACAAACAGGTGCAACAATCAAGAGGTTATCAATATCAGTCTCCTTAACTCTATACCATCTTGATTTTATGCCTGAAATGAAATTAAAACATGTAAATACCTTATTCAGTTCCTTTTAAGAAATTTATTTGATCGTGTCCCAATCTCTCATTAGACGCTCCAGATGCTTGGTGTGAAATCCCGTCTGAAACCGAAATCTTTTTAGCACATTGATTGCGAGTTTGATTTGATCTCGGTCCCTCATGTACTGCCACATCTGCAGCGTGTACCGCTGTGCGAAGCGGGCGTCAGCTGTGTGAGCATATAAATGAAACCAGAGAGGAGTGAAAGCTAAACATTCTACGAGATCAATATTCCAATATCTAACATCAGGGAACTCCAATAAGTACAACGCCAGGGACACTTCAATGGCAACATCAAGGCAGCTGGGTTTACACACTCACACACTCACACGCTCACACATTAACTATTAGTGGGGTCTCAGATAGTGATCAGGCAAGCACCATAAAATCCATCCTACTTAGGAAAAAGGAATAATCCATTTGTGGACAGGTTTCAATACAGTCCATACTAACCATGTCACAGTCAGGAACCGACCAAATGCAAAACGGGACAATTTGGCGCGAGGCACATTTGCAAAGTTTGGGAGCAATGAAATAAGGTCACACTGCCAGAAGCAAAGATCAGAGTTAGCAATCAATGTTCATCAACACAGTTAAGATAATTGGTCAAAACCAACAAAAGGGAGGAAACACTGAAGGCCATAATCACTGTCAATGCACCAGCTTGTGAGTTTAGTGTACAAGTCGTCATAATCGTTTTCTGCAGATGCTCCAAATTGAAAATAAAAGGTAAAGGGGACAGAGATAGTCCTTCATTGATGGCAAATGTGATCCATGACAAAAACAAAAAGGTTTATCTATATTGTCTCAATGTTGCGCATCTTTCATTCAAATAATTAAGTCGCTCCCATTAGTCGTGGACATCTTTGTTTGGACATAAGCGTTGAGGCTGAACTAATGACCCTTATTGTAATCAAATCAGACTCCAGGCAGAGAGCTGTGTGCTTCCATGCAAAGACGGCCCAGGCTCTGTGTGTATTTGAGCGAAGCACTGACCCTAACGACCAATGGTCATCGAAGCGCTGACCACCACTGGTCGATACCCACTCAACCACCGTACCAATCCCCCCCCCCACCCTCCAATCCCCTTCCACTCTTCCCATCTCCTCCTTCCCACAAAGCCCATTCAAGGGTCCAATCAATGTCGAATTATGTGTTATTTATTGAATAATCAAAAAGGTATTATGGGTCCGGGTGGCTGGCTGGCCTGCAGTGGCTGACAATGGGGAAATAGAAGGTGGTGGTGTTGGGGGGGCTATTTATCAGCTTAACTGCCATGCATGCGTTTGAAATTAGGGTAATCAGTTGGCATGTAAACAGTAGGCCCAGCAGCTGGCTGCCAGACATCTAGGCTATTACTCACTTTCCACTTATTATCGCTGACGTCTGAGTGTGTGTGGGTTTGCATGCGTGTGTGTGTTCATGCATGTTGACGGAGCAAAGGGCTGGTTGTGCTAGACTTTGCGGTGCAGGAGTAGGTATAGCTGGGCATCATATGAAGCGATGAGCATATATCTGTTTACTTGCAGGATATAATACTTCATAATGATCAATAATAACAAAGTTGGCTGTTAAAAAATTACTCGGCTTTGAAGGGAATGTTCATTGTTGAAACAACTCACCCGATTGCGCGCTTTTCAATGATGTCTCCAACCACATCACTTTTAATAAAAAATTTTCCTGCTCTACAATTTAAACATTATCACATTATGTTCTAGGAGGCAGTGAATAAAAGTGACATAAAACATTCAAAGTGCCCAGAAACATATTCCCACACCTTGATCGTTTAGAGTTTTTGCCGCCTCAGAACCACAAACCTCAATCTAGCTCTGGCTGCATATGTTTTTAGGATAATTTTTCTGCTGCCCCAGTCTCAAGCCTTTGGCAGCTTCTAACTTGAGTGTTTTAGTCTTTCTTCCTCTAAAATTCTCACCAGCTTCCCTCTCGCCGCTGAGTTTCTACGGTGGAACGATATAATTATGTCATGAGTTGTAGTTTTTCACCTTAAATGATTGAAAATCTCAACAAATCCACATTTTTGCTGGGTCCTCTATAACTTGGCAAACTACAAACCAGATTTTAAGCCTTTTTTCTTTCCCCCCAAATATGACCTTTTCCTGGTCACCTTTTTATAAATGTCAGAGTTGCAGATTGCATGACTAATAGTTGTCCTGCCTTACCACGGCTACTT
The DNA here is from genome assembly GCA_903066825.1 of Alfaro cultratus. Classification (NCBI taxonomy): domain Eukaryota; kingdom Metazoa; phylum Chordata; class Actinopteri; order Cyprinodontiformes; family Poeciliidae; genus Alfaro; species Alfaro cultratus. Next base: position 101,406 of record CAEFZX010025258.1, read on the forward strand.
ACTTGATGCTCTCTTTCCCATCGCTGTATAGGTGGGATCGCCATGTCTTTGTAGGTTTACAGTTGTGTCATTCCTTTTCCATTTTCAGAAGACATATCTGTCAATGTCCTATGAGATGTTTAACGCCAGTGATAGTGATTTTTAACCTAAATCTGCTTTAATTTTCTCATTCTCTACATTGTGTTCCTTGGTCTTTATGATCACTAATATTCTCTAACAACCTTCTCAGGTTTAAAATGAGATTAAATTGGTTTTATTTACTAGATGGGTGACTTCAGAGGTCGGATTATATGTAAGGGAATCAGAGTGAAGCCAACTGAATGATCCACATTTTTCAAATTTTTATTTTGAAAATAACTTGAAATCATCCTCACTATCTTGCGAAGCTTTGAATTCTTTTTAATCCAAACTAAAAATTTTAGATGGCTCATTGTTTCACTTGCATCAGTACTGACTGCGTCGGTACTGATGGCATGACCAAATGGAGTGTCTATAATCAATGAATGAAAATCATAGAGGTTAACATTTGAAACTCGACATCCACAGGCCACTTGTAAACTAATCTGCCAGGGCAGCGTTGGTGTTAAAGGTCAACAGAGATTGTTGCAGGGGGGTGTGTGTGCAGGGGGCAGAGGAGAGGGCAAGGCAGATCTCTGCTGTGTTTGTGTGAAGGGCAGACGAGAGGGCAGAGTTGGCCACTGTGGGAAGATCGGATTTCTCTCCAGAGCTTTGGCCTGCAATGGATGGTTATGTGCTGGTTGGCGTTAAAGAGGAGGCTCTTTATGGGCCAGGCAGAGTAGAGAACAACGTTCATCTAATTATGGAAATATGAAAAGGAACATCTTGGTTTGACTTTGCGACAGAGAAACATTCTATTAATAATATATATATAAAAAAAATCTCTCTCACACACACACACACACACACTCAATTCCCATCATAAACTGAGAAAAACACAATACTTTGGAGAATAAATCACATGTAGAGATAAGAATATCAGCCCAGTCTTATTCGCAAAATAGCTCAGGCAGAGTCTGACCGGATGTTATGAACATGAATTTTCAAGACTTTTCCATAAATTATGAATTGGAATTAGACTGGACCATTCTAACACATAAGCATGCTTTCATGTTATACATTGGGACTGTGGTTCTGGTGGTGTGCTTTGGGATGTTGTCCTGCTGGAAGGTGGACCTCCAACCCATCCTTACACGTTTTACAGCCCCTAACTTTTTTTTTTTTGGATTGCCCAATATTAAACTTTCCCAATCGCAATGTTTCACTATGGACATGGTGGCATCTTCAGGGTAAAGTTTTCTGCCCCACAAAGAATTTTGCTGCGACCCCGGACTGTGGCAAACTGAAAACAGGGATACTTCCGACTTTCTCTCAGCAAAGATTTTTCTCCCATCAAAGGGACGATTTTCCCACCAGTGCTGTGGACCTTTGCATCTCCTCACAGTTATTCTAGGCTTCTTGGCTGCTATTCTGAAAGTAAATTACGCACAGATGGAATCTACTTGCAAAGTATTATACTTCCTAAGGGAACTAATTGCACTGGCTTTTATGTAGAGGTATTAAAGCATGATTTTTAATTTTAATTTTAATATTTGAAAAGCATGCATCACCATTCTTACGATTCACAAATATGCATTGCACTGTGTTGGTCTGTGACATAAAATCCTACAAAAAATATCTAGTCATTTATGTCGTAATATGACGACCTGTGAAAAAAGTTAAAAGTTAAGTTGAATTCTTGAATCACCTGACATACATGGCTCTGGATGATAGAAAAGGTTAACTGTGCCAGTGATACAATAACATGTACAGTCAACATATACTAGACTGTACGGTGGTGACTGCGGTTCAAACTTATATGCCGTCTGTCTCTATTAAATAAAGCAATGGCTTGGTCAGCTCCGGTTAAAACGTCCTATCAATCGGTTCCACTTGTGGACTCCATAAATTGTAAACCATTCAGAGCATTTCTTCTCGACTGGCGTCAAAATGCAAGGCTGACAGGAAACGAACATCGAAGGAAAGAAAAATCAGATAGATGAAGCAAAAAAAGACAGTACACTGTAGTGAGACAATAATTGGAAGGCAGAAAGCCAGTGGAAACATGGAACCGAATACATTTTTGTGAACCGTTTCCCCTCCGATGTATTTATGCATCTATTTTTCTTCCAATTTCGCTTTTAGGACCTCTGCGCTGTCGACACTTATTGCATGTCGCCCATATTTTCATCCCCGAAAAAAGCATTAGAAAAGCCAATGTCAGGGTGGGGTAAGTGAATTAGGATTGGTTTTTGCCTCCCTTGGCCACAGAGAGAGGTAGGGTTACCCACAATAAGATCAGAATGAGACCAATTTTGTTTCCGTTGCCATTCAAAACAAACAATGGGCACCTAATAGCCCTGCAGCATCTGTGGCCTCACTCTGGCCAAAACACACAGGATGGCCCCTGGTCGATAGACGCCGACAGCTAGATGGACAGGAGGAGTCGTGCACAAGACAAGCGTGCACATACGAAGGCAGGCACCCACTTACGTAGGCAGACAGGCTCACATGATTTTTTTCCCTGATAGCAGCGGGCTGCCTGGAACACTAGTTAGAGGTTGCAGCAAAAGTGGTCTGAGTGCCTCTGAAGACACTGATCATATCAGGGAAAAGAGGAGAATAGAGGCTTATCGACTGAAAGAGGGTGACAGACGGGGAGGAATAGGGAGGGAAGGAGGGCCGGGACAGGTGTTCATATCTGGTCAACACATAGCGTTGGCGATCTAATCACGAGGCAACGCAGCTTGTCATCGGCTGGGACTGTCTGAGGAGCAGGAATGGAAAAAAACAAAACAAAAAAAGATTTCGAAGTTCGTCTGACATATTGCTTGTTTGTTTCTCCTGCGTATTCAGGACGAATGGTATTATCAAAATTCTGGCACAGACATTTTATCAAAACAGACGTATCAGACATTGTTTCAGTTCCACTGCATTGGCCTCAGACTTGCATCTGAGGAACAATAAAAAAAAGGTTTGCCTCCTCCAGGCTGAATGTCTTTCTTGGCGTCAAGCACAGGAGTTCATGTCTTGTATCCTATTCAGAAGTGATGGCAGGATGGATGGATGATTGGTTGGTTGGTTGGAACTCCTAACTTCTGTAATTTAGTGTCCATCGTCCGTTGGTGTCCATCGTTCCAATAAACGTTTAAGAAACAAGATTTAACCATCTAAAAGTAAATTCATTGTTCTATCATTTTTAAATCCTTTCTCCTTAGCTTGGTTGAAGAATGGATTCTAGGTTTTTCTGAAGCAAAGAGCAACTTCACCTACTTGACTTCAAAGTTTACCAACGTATAGGTTTAAAAAATAACTCACTGAATAAATTAAATACTGTTTAACAGGGATGGTGTCTTGCAGATGTGCTCTTAAGTTTGGATTGCAGCTTGAACTTTGGGTTAAGAAAATTTTCCATTGGGATTTTAAGTAACAGGCTGTTACTTATTACTTATTCTTATTTCCCTACGTCTTTGCTTACATCTGAAACTGATCTGCTCCAACACTTTTGCTTGGCCAACTAGAATCAGGTCTCTACTTAACACCAGGAAATCCAGGTAATAATTTGTGATAACAAGAAAGTGTCTGACCAGGTCATCTGGGCTCGTTTGCCCTCTGGGTTGCACTGTAAGTAAGTAAGAATGCTCTACACTCTGGAGAATGACCTCACATTAGCCTCACCTAATGATATTAGGAAACTCTGGCAATGTAGCACTGCGGTACACCTATATGCAACACATGCAGACATCCAGGCAGTGACTGACCGTGCAGCTCATTGTGTCATGAGTCCCATGGGCTTCCCTCCCTGGTCGCTTCTCATTAATGGCCATTAGTTCAGTGCAATTCGGAATGTGTGTGTGTGGGGGTCACCCCTCACTGGCTAACAAGTGGGGTAACAGTGTTAGGGACAGAAAGGCTTCAGGAGGAGGGGTGCTGGTGCTTACACCTGCCCACATATACCCCAGGGGTATCGATTGCAACCGCTGCTTCACCTTTGCCTCTGTGACCTCCCCAACGATGTGTTTATTTACTGTGCTGCTTCGTCACACTCTAATACACACATCTGAAGCACTCACACACACGCGCGCACACACACGAGGTCAAGAAAAATGGCAGGGAGGCACACAAAGTGGGCCCGATCTTTTCAGGTCAGACAGAGAACAAAACATGCTCCTAAATGATACGTTAAAGAAATAAACTGTGACGTTTCTTCAAAAATAGAATTTTGTTTTAAAGTACGAATAAAAAGACTCAGTGAAGGTATGTCGGATATTTCTCCTGCTGTCAGGTATTGAAATAGGAAGGAAGGAAACGCTAAGGAAGGAAAAAAGGAAGGAAGGAAGTAACTTCATAGATGAGAAATTCTAACTGAATGCCAAGCAGGTCAGTATAAATAACTTTGTCTCTCAGAGAGTCATCCCACATCAGTCCTTACGCCTCCTCCATTTGTGTCACCCAATTTTCCCTTCCCCCATTTTTCACTTTCTCATGACACCTTGGCTGATACTGTTACAATGCATTATGTACCACAAGACATGCAACATAGATTTTGATGAGTCTGCCAACCCCTTGATGAACTTTACCTGATCCCCTGGTGTTAAAACAGTGTGTCCACTGGCACTCAGAAAGCAGATAACGGTTTGAAGAACTATGTGGTGTCAGCAGTGGGAATCCGCTGATTTACAAAATTCTTTGAAGCATCTTGCAACATTCAGTTGAGATTAATAACATTACTGCACACTGTAGGTTTTAGGAATGATAATGAATCAGTGCTTCCCCCACCCCATTCTTAATACTACAGCAGATAGTATTACTACTATATCAATACTAAAGTCAAAGCAAAGACTTAAGCTCTTCAGAAAGAGACATAAAAGACTAAAAGCAACGGTGACCTCTTTAAAAAGATAAAGTTAGCTTAGTGTGTCATGCTATAGTTTATGAACCTTTAACTTTTCCAGCATGTAGATGGTATTAAGTTAGTGAAAATAATAAACTGTGACACAGCATCAGTCAATGCCCGTTCTTAAATTACTTGGAAGTCTCATCTGGGCATCCCTAGTTTTTGAATTATATTAAAATTGACAGTGAATGCTAATGCAGCTCTTTGGGTACATACACTGAAAAAGCAGAATGAAGCTCCAATTAAAAAAAATAGCATTAATTTGTTACATGTAATCAAATAAAACATAGTTTATTTACATGACGACATCATAAACTTAATGTATTTACTTGGATAAACTTAATTTGATTACTTGTAACATTTTTTTTTAAAGCTGGATCATCCGTTTTCTTTTTTCAGAGTCCCACCATTGTTAAGGATACTGACAGATATGATTTTACAGATTTTAAGGAGAATATAGTCGTCTGTGTTTGCAGGCAGTAGGCTAACTGGAGAACGTTTGGGATGTGAGTGAGTTATCAGCCAGTAGGCGACAGGGTGGGCCATCCATACTGATTAGTAGTAAAACTTTAATGGAGGATCCATACATATGTCTGTCTGTCAGCTTTACGAGGACGTTTACACAGGAGTGCCTCACCATGCCAGCCTGTACTGTAGAAAGCCAGGGCCAAGCCATCACTCCACACACACACACACACACGCATATACACACAGGGTGTCTCTTTTCGTCACGGGGTCTTTAGGAGTGCCACGGGGACCCGTACTGTCACAGTATTCTCTGTGCCGGGAGCTCGGGACCCTAAATGAAGGCATCAAACACTCTCATCCCGTGCTGTAATAAAACCCAGTCAACAAGCCCCCGCCGCAGGCTACACATAATGGGCTTTTTATTTCCGTTTGGTCGTCCCAGCCTACAGAATTAAAGCCCAGTTTGGTGAATGAAGGACAAGGTGGCTTCAAGGTCAATAAGAGAGCTCTGGGGTGAGGGAGATGCATTTAGATTTAGCTTCTTACAGAAACCCGCACTTTAATCTCTAAAAAACAATTATTTTAACAGTATCCTAGAAAGTCTTGAAAACAAACTACTAAGTGAGGATCCGGAATTAGACACAGGCAATGATTCACTACATACATACTGATACTTTATGTGTTTTTGAACTACTTAAGGTGATATCTCAGGCTGAAAAGTTGGGTTGAAGCAACAACATTGCAGCTACGCTAATTAGGAGTGAAGTTTGGCAGCTGACCAACAAATCCACATGACCCCATGATCTCAGATATCCTACCTGCCCCATTAAGGAAGGGAAAAAAAGGAAATAATCTTGACAGAAGAGGTCAAGGATCACTCTATGTTATTGTGTTGGACCACACTAAACCATAGTGTTTGTGAACATCACCATATGTGTGTGTGTGTGTATTAAAACAGTATAGTATGTGTGGTGGTATTTAGTAATGAGAGAAAAACAACAGATTGTAAACAGCAACAGGTGTCCTGTTAGCCCGGACACACACGCACACACACACGCACACGCACACACGCACACACACACGCACACGCACACACACACACACACACACACACATACACACACACACACACGCAGAGATATGATGAACCATCTGCTAAAACTCTACAGAAACATTTGAGTGTGTTCCCTTTCATAACTGACAGCCTGTTTTAATGTGGGCAAAAAAGTCATATCTACATTAATCCCTATTGATTTGACACATTGTTGGAATTTAGCCATAAAAATAATACTGGCCTGTGTTGGACATATGTGGCACCCTGATGCCATAAAGATTATTTTTAACCTATCAATAGGCAGCAGCTATTATGTCTACATTTAATGCTTAACCATGTTCAACCCTTAAAGTGTGGGGAATGGCTATGTGATCCTATGTGGGTTTTATAAGTTTGTTAGTACATTATTATGCATCAAATGTGAAATAAAAATACATATTTTCATATCTTCCAGGGAAATATTCTATCCCTTTAAGGCATTTCACACTCCCAATCAATCAATCAGCCAGATATTCCTGACATGAAACTGGTGGAATTAATGAGAAATGGAAGAAATACAGTAGAAATGCAAGGAGCACAATATAAGGCTCAGTGTAAGCTTTTGTGGTGGGGTGACCATGAGGGGTCAACAGGAGCTGGGATCAGTGCATGCAGGAGAACAGCCGAGGACACCGTAGGTGACACACAATTCCACATTGGTATATAACCAATAGTATATAACCAGGTCTTAAGTTTGCCAATGGACATCTACTAAGTGGTGCAAAGGAAGATTTTGACAAAGAGTTAAGTTCAAATGAAACCAAAGTCAAGTTCTTGGAATCAACTCAATCTGCTGCGGTTTGGGAAATAGGAATGAGTTGAATAAGTGGGAGAATTGGCCCCACAGTCAAGCAAAGAAGTGGAAACAATGTTTTAGGGTTATTTTTCTTCTAAGGACACAGGGCATCTTGACCCAGTTATTGAGTCCTTTGTTGGGGCTACATGTCGTAAAATCTTACATGCCACAACTTTCTGCCAGATCAGGGGTCACGTCAATCTTACAGAAATTTTGCGTGGGGAGAGCTTTTAGTTGTGTTGGTTTGTGATAGTGCTTTGGGTAGACTTCAAAAACGCTGTACTGCCAGGCTCCTTGATCGAAATATTTGTGGTGTTTTTGCTGTTGAATAAGCTCGGCTGTAAATTTCTTGTTGAGAATTATCAGGAAAAAAAGTTCAGGACATGTACGTTTGATCAGATTTGTTGCTTTTATCACCACCAGAGGGAAGCGCGACTAATGTCCAGTGTCAAATAAACCAAGGCTTGGCAAAATCAGGAGACACTCTTGCTGACAAAATAGACTCAGAAGAGATAAGTCATTACAGAAGTGGCTAACCATCACTGAAGTACTTAGTGGATGTCTCCTGATAATGCCAGCCACACTCCCCTTTTAGGTGATACTTTAGTTAATTGAGTGTGAAACCTTTATCACCATCAAGACATGGAAAGGAAGAAGGATGGATGGGAGGATGGAACAAGGAAGAGAAGAGAATGAGCTGGTGACAGAGGATGAAGGAGAGGACACGAGAAAAGACTTGCAACATCGCAAGATCAGCCAGGAAAAGCTGAGAAGGGAGAAGGCACCAAAAGAGGAGAATGAGTGTCCCTAACCAGATGGTGATATAAGCAGGTACCCTCCAAATGAACCTCCACCCTCCCCTTGTATTAAGTCCCCCCCCCCGTCCCTCCGCCCCCGGTATACTGAATCCCACCACTCCGTCATGCTATTACCTCGCTGTCTCTTTCATTATCTATGGTGAACTCTCAGTAACCTCGCCGTGGCCATTCTTTATGTCATGGCCTGCAACGCGAGCCGTGATTTAGGCCCATCCAGTGCACCTAATTTGATTTCATCATCACGGGGTGCAGCGAGAAGTAGAGAGGAGGAGGGTTGCGCTGTAGGAGGGAGAAAAAATGGAGAAGGAAAGGAGGGATGAGGTGATGGTCAGGGAGGGTTTGAAGCGATGGACTTGAAGGGAATCCCTGGAGAGGGTCACATCGGTAAGCGCAAGCTAAATGACTTCAAGAGGCTAATAAAGAAATCAAGGCCTTCGTTACATGGCCATAATATTTGCCCTAAAACACTGATAACTATTACAAGGCCCAATCACCAGCCAACTTTAATAGCTTTCTCCCTCTATGCTCTCAGTGTCTTTGTCCTTAAGATTCCCTTCACACCAACCCAAGACCTCACAATAACATTAAAAATCAGCCAGAACCTGAATGAACCAGAATCTTGTAGAGGTCTTCTGAGGGGCATCGAGTCTGTGGCGCGGAGCATGAAAGATCGAAACTGTTTAAACATTGTTGTGTGGCCATTAAAGCAGTAATGAAAGAACTTAGTGGTGAGCGTTAAGGTGCAAACGCATCACGGTTGCCCTCAAACTTGACGAAAGTTTCCCTTGAGGTTCATAGACACCAAGTGACGATCTTAATCCGTTGTGAAGGGGGCCATTAGGGGGTCCAAGAGTAGAAATTGCATTCACTTCTGTCATGCTGTATGCTTATTTTCTGACACGGGCTCAAGCGCAGCTGGCAATACTCTTAGACGCACACTAATACACACAGCTTCAAACATATATTCAAGTAAACAGACAAGAGCCCCTCCTCTTTTTGTCACTCAGACACGGACACTGTCATTGCAGGGCAATCACGAACCATTAAGATACATATAAAAGACAACAAAGCAAAGCGTCTTTAAAGCCAAACCAGTCATTATCTATAGACAATAAAGAAAGGCAGGAAGCTTTAGACACATGGGACAGTCAACAATGATGTTATAGCTGATTTCCACTTAGACTTCAGAAGACGGTACTGGGTTTTGTTATTTTTGTTATGGTGAAAGAAATTGTGGAAACAAAGAAAAAAATAAAAGAAAGACAATCTAAGTGCAAGTCGAGACAGCGAGGGAGAAATGAATGTTCTTATTCCTTTCTGTGTTTTTTTTTTTTTTTTCTCAACATGCTTCTTGCTGCTGGCGAGTGAGCCAGAAATTTAAACTGACAGTTTGTCTTTGAATGTAATTCCAGCTGCAATGAGGCGTCTGATTCAACTTAATAGGATATGCCGTATAGGAAACCTCCTTCGGAGTGTAAGGCTTAAAAAATGGTCCGTGTATTGAAAATAAGACACTGATTGAATACCGATCCATAGATAATGACATCAGTATTTCTTGCTGAGGACGGGAGCCATCTATCAAAGTCAGAGTTGTGGAGAACGCCTCTTCACTCTTCAATACAAGTCTTTGAAAGGAGCAACATGGTAATGCAGAACGATCTACTGAATGCAATTATTTTCCAGGAGGATAGAAACAAGGCTCTATTTTCAGATAGTGTTTGCACAGTTTCAAGTCGTAGGCTTGTAACAGCTTATTTTGCTGTAGAAAAGGTTGCTTATGTTTCTGAGTAATATTTATGTGTAAACACACTGACTTCCAAAAGTATACAGCTTATACTTTTTTACATTTTGTCTTTTTGCGACCTCAAACTTGATCCAATTTGCAAAGAGGTTTGTTGGAGAACTGACAGCATCATGAGGACTAAGTAACGCTCTAGAGAGATCAGGGATAAAGCTGAAGAGACGTTTAAAGCAAACTTAGAAATGTTTTAAGGACAGTTGATTGTCAGAAAATAAACAATGTAAGGCACAACTACAAACCTACGGTATATTGACACAGGCACCAGTCGATGCCGACAGACTGGTGTCCATCTTTTGATACATGGGAAATATATGAAAAGATGGCAAAAATATTAACAGAACACCCCAAGAGGTTTTCAGTTTGTCAGGTGACACGGCACACATAGGCTAAAACGGGATTGGGACCAAGGATTTTAGCATACATGCAAAACAATGTGAACGTAACACTAGACGCCACCCTGAACACATCATCTCTACCACGAAATGTGGTGGCGGCATCATGACTTTTTTCAGCAGGGACAAAAAAGTTGATGAGAGTTGACGTTAAGATTGCTAAACGCTACAATTTTGAAACTGGCCGGTATTCCAGGAAAAAACATTTACTCTGCGCATACAACCAGAGCTACGAAGCAAGGGTGTAAATGAATGCAAACGAATAAAAACATATGCCAAGCTTTCAGGATAATTATTTGCTGTTGGTCTATATATCAAAAGTCAGTTTTTGGTCACCGTGTGACAAAATGTGAGAAGTCCAAGGAATACTTTTGCAGGACACTTTAAATCGAAAACTACTGTTTAAAACAATCATTTGGGAATTTTGTAACGCTTTGTTTTGGGGTGAAGAGTTTGATAAGAACAGACAATGTCTCAGAAAGTTGACTAAACCAGACAGGAAGTGATTATTTTTGCTTCTGACATCAGCCAAAGCAAGGTCGTAAAATATGCACAAAAACAACATGTTGATTCAGAACAAAGGTACAACGTAACACTGACTTCAAAACAGGAAGTCTCTGAATGGCGTGATTGGTAAGACATGTGCAGTGCTGAACACTGGAGTATTATTGCAGAAATTCAGTTTTAGAGAAACATTTTTCCAAAAACGGGACATTTCCACTATGACTAAATATTCAATCCCGTTCTGTTTCCACGTGTCGTACAGCAGAGCAGAAGCAGATGTGTGTGTGTGTGTTTTTTTTGGTGCATGTGTGTTTTCTGACCATCCTATAAACTGCTAAATTAAAGTATTGTCTAAATTTCTCCTTTTGTTCGAACTACATTCGTCTCATCATTTATACACTAGATTATTATTTTTTGTTTGTTTTACTGCCGTGAAGCTATATGCAAAGACCACATGTTTGGTTTATTTAACGCTGATGAATCTCAATCATGAATACAAAAATGATTACGTGTATATTAGGGGGAAACCCAGAGGGCGGACCGCTGTACTTACTTCACGGTATTGTAGTGTAAAGATGTAATAAGTTTCTCCACATTAAGCTGTTTTATATCTTGACCAAGTGTTACATTGATTTATAAACCATAAAGGTTAGGCTATGTGACCATTTAGTAGGTGTATGAACTTTATAGAGAATCAGAAATTCCATTTTATATCTTTTAACGGGGTTCGGAAAGATTTTGTATATAGACGTTTTGGACAGTGAATCATTTGGAGAAAAAAAAACAAAACACAAAACACAGACTTACCTGGATGGAGAAACCCAAAAGACGGAGAACGGGCCACATGAAAAACAAAACACAAAGAAAGACAACATTAGGAGAATTACCGAGCAGCATCTGGTCTGTGTTTCCACATTTGGCCTCTCTCAAACCATGTAATAATCTTTTTATAAAAAGGACTTACTTCATTGCACCGCAAGAAAGCCATAAATCCTTAGTCACATTACGCTCAACCACAGCAATTATGACAATAGCATGCATGTCAACAGTTATTCGTGAATGTACGACTGTGTGTGTGTGTGTGCGTGAGTGCTTGTGTGTACAGTTTTTTCAATGCCACCCATCAGCAGCATGAAAACCTTGTTAAATTCAAGTTGGGAACAGACGCGCTCGCCACGTAGCCGCAAGCTCCCTCCTCCCCATCGCTCCCTCCTCATCCCTCTCCCTACTGTGGTGTAAACACAGATTGTTAGGTTAGGGGTTAAAAGTGTTGTGCTTAGATTCTCTCAGCGCTAATCTGATTTCTTCTCTCTTTGCGCATCTATATTTATTTGGTTTTGTCAACACTCACGTTTCCCCTCTCTCCTCTCCTTCTGTCTCAATCTCTCTCTCTCTGTCTCTCTTTCTCTCTCTCCCTCGGCCAGTGTATTGATTGTTGCTAATGGATTGGCTCTGATTCCGGAGACGTCTAACATGCTTTCCTATCCTCTTATTTTCACCCGGGGAAATCAATGAGGAAAAGCCTGCAAATTTAGACAGGATCGGGTTATAAGGAATCTACAGTTAGCCGTGGCCAATCGTGGCGTGAGAAGGGAGGGAAACGGAGAGTGAGCGAGTGGCTGCAGGTGAGCTGGTAATTCCAACGACTGAACGTCTTTATGCTAAAAGATGCACACTGGTGAAAGCAAAAAATATCTTCAGTTACTGCACTAATTATAAATACCGTCATTGTTTTTTCCCCATATAGTAAGAGTCATATGGTCTAACTAGGGATGGACAATCTTGGATTTTTGGTCCTTATCCTATATGCCAATATACTAAAACTCATTTGGTCAATGAACGACACCAATACCAATATTTTTTTCCTACGCCTACTTACTGAAGCTATATGGCTTTCTCTACTGTGGATTAAAATACTACATTATCCATGTCAATTTAGCTGCTACCAAATGCAAATGCTAAAAAAGAGTCTGAAAATGAAGTAACACTTTCAAAATGCATTATGTCAAATTTATTCATCACATTTCTCTCTCCAAGACAATGACAACAGTGAAGAAGTGCATATTTAACATTGTGCTGTGCTGCAGGCATCATTGTCACTGCTTTGTCATATAAAAACAACACCTTTTTCATCGACAATGTCGATATCCGATATTACATTTTACAGCTAATATCGGCCAATACCATGGCGACAATATTGTGCATCCCTAGCTCTGACAGTTCTGAACAGGGCTGTATTGATCTGTCTGAGTTAACATATAAGAGGCTAGCAGTTGCAAAACACAATTTTGCAAATGCAGTGTTTAAATTAAATAGAAAATTAAATTAAATTCACATGTGAATAAGTTTGTTCACACAATAAATCATATTGTTTGTGTGTCAGTTAGACATTGGGGCGACAAGCCCTTTATACTAGGGAGCGGTTTTGATACAAATAGTTGTAGGTGATTTTTCAAAAGATTCAACACGTTCAAGTGACAAACTCAACTGTTGGTGAACTGTGAGATGCTGTGAGACCTTTTTGCATTGTCCAAAGAGGCCGGAGCCAATAAACAAGCTGCTCTATTCAAACTGGTGTGCCTCATTTGATGCAAAAATAAATAAATTTAAAAAAGTGTTTCTTTTGCAGTTTTGAGAAATACGCAAATGTCAATGCGGATGAAAAACAACCTCATCTTAGCACAAAAACATTAAATCAAAAATCTTGAGTTTTTTTTTTGTTTTGTGTTTTTTTAAATTGGTGTGTTTCTATTAAGCAAATTTAGATTTGTAATTTTATGGACAATGGAAACGCGCCTGTGTCGTAGCCGTTGACACCGCTTTTTGCCAATGGCCACACAAATGAATGTAAAAAGTGGAACAAAAAAGCCCTGATTCCCTGTCTTGCACTTCCACTGTTTCCATCTTTATTTTCCATCCATTCTTTTTTCTTTATTGTTTATTTCATAAGTAGCAAAATGACTAGCAGGAGTGTGATTTTGTTTTACTCCCTTGACCTTCCTTCGCAGCGCATACACATCTGCTGATTTAACTGCACATGATCAAACAGAAACGCACACACAGAAAACACACACAGCGAATCTGGGATGAACATGGACAGAGACAGAGGTCCCCACTGCTGCTCAAACAACCGATGGAGCTGTGTTAAATCTGAGAAGGTAATCAATGATCAGTGAAGAGTGTGACTGCGTGCGTGCATGAGTGTGTGTGTGTGTATGGGGGAGGTAAGAGGGACCCAGCAGGTCTGAAACTCTATCCCAGGGCCAGATCATTTATAAATGGGAGAATATTGATGACTTTGGCGTGTGAGGATGCTCGGGTGCGTGTGTGTCCACGAGAAAGGAGAAGATTACTCCTGCGCGTGTGTGTAGGTGGGAAGACATCAATGTGCTCCCAGCCTCTTCACACAGCAGAGCAAATTGGAGAAGTTGTCAGGAGTCACAACATGTGGGGCCAGCCAGGGGACGAGGAGGTCCGCAAGGCAGGGTGGCGCTGACCCGACCGGGAAGCTCTGGGAGACGGCGAGACGCAGGGAAACGAATGACTGTTACTGAGTTACTGTTGGCATAATTGTAAAATTTAGTCCCTTAAATATGTAAAGCTCAACTTGCTTTTTGCTGAAAAAAAAAAAAAAAGGTAATTTTTTGAGGACTACCGTCGTTAGAGGTTATTGAACGTAGGATTATAGTATAGTTGGTCTGGTTGTTTACTCTACTAAACGGCAAAAATGAAGAATTTCTCCTGCATTTTTTGGTTACACAGCTCAAAAGGCCAAATGTGATTCAGGCAACAAATGTTTTGTTTTTGCTTTTCACTCTACGTTTACTGCCTTGAAGCCAAGGATTGTGATTGTGTGCAACACATGTTACATATCGCTGAAACTCCCATTCAACAGATGGCGCCAGAAACACAAAGATACAAGTTTGTCTTCAGCTAAGAGAAGAAGTGAAAACAAAACTGGTCTGTATATATTTAGAGACTTTTTTTTTGCCAGGATATTTTTAGTCATCAGTGTGTGAGGCTGCTTGTAAATTGTGGTGAACAATTTCTCGAACGTAGTTTTATTCTTTTTCTTTGCTTAGGGGATCAAAACATATTAAAAACAAACCGCGTTGCAGATGAGTTTTGCATGCAGTCATACCAATAGTGTATCACTTTTTTAATTGGAACATTTTCTGAATGATTCAAAGTCATTTTACAAAAACGTTGCATTTGAGAGACTTCTTTGTGGTCATTCTTATGAAATAAGAGCTCAAGTGAACAGATTTTAACTGGCAAATGATACGGTCCGCCGGTTAATAAATCAATCGCACCCTTTTACATTGGACTTTTTCATATGCCTGTCAGAGTGTGTTACTCTGAGTGTTTCACCAAAATTAAATTCTGATAAATTATGAAACTTTGAGTCCCAGACCTTGAGTCCAAGTCAAGTCTGTAGAGCGCGAGTCTAAAAATAATCAAAAATCTTTGCTTTTGAGACTTAACCTGTCACAGTCTGAGACTTGAATCTCCAACCTCCAGGGGCAGAACAAGAATGTTGAGGCCTTAAAATCCCTAAAAGTTATTACATGAGGGGATTTTTTAAAGGAGGCCGGAGCCTATAAACAAGCTGCTCTATTCAAACTGGTGTGACTCATTTGAAGCAAAAAAATAAAAAAAGTGTTTCGTTTGCAGTTTTGAGAAATACACAAATGTCAAAACAACCTCATCCTAGCACAAAAGCATTCAATCAGACCTACTAGCAAATCATTCCCAAGTGGTCTTTGCGTCAAGTTTAGTTCAAGCGATTTGTCACCAAGAGGATGGAGGATGCAGGGAGGTGCTTCCAAGACTTTCTCTGGGCAAACCCATCACTCTAAGTGCCATTTCAACTTCTCCCCACCAGCCCCCTTTGGATCTCTCAAACACTTTCCCTCTCCCACACACAGCAGCAGAGGGGCTGCTGTATTGTCTCCTTACACAAACATTCCCACAGAAAAACTATTTACCCCCTTTTTTTACTCACTAACCTCTTACCCCCTCCCGACGACTGGCCCCTCAGAGGTTGTACCGGCATAGAAAGGGGGTACCCTGCCTCCGTTTCTCCCTCCTTTTCCCGAATCCCTGTTTTTCCTTCTCCCCCCTCCACCTTCAAACAATCAAATGCACGCACGCACACATTGTAACATGCGCACACACCCAAACTGAACCCATTTGGTCTACAGCTGTACATGCGGTGACAAATTGGGATCTTTGTCTGCTTAAAGGGAGGTGGGGGAACCCCTACTTTGCACGCACACACACACATTGAGCCATCCACCTCTTTTGTAAGTGAGTTTCAATGTGCTCCAGACAATGGGCATTGCCCCCGATGTTTAAGAGGAGAAATATGGTGCTGCCTTTGTGGGAGGTAGAGAGCCTCAGTTCATTGAGGGACAGATATAGAGACAGACAGATTAACAGGGAGAAAGACAGAGAGTGCATAAGACACATGAAAAAAGAAAAAAGGAGAAAGAAGAAGAGTGGAGGGAGAAATGGATCAGCTATTCATGTGGAACTGCTGAAAATAAAGTTTATGAACCAAAGCCCAAAGCATGGTCTTCAGAAAATGTGGTCACATAAAGAAAGTAATCATTTCAGCTTCAGTCCTGTGATAATTACATTTAATTAAATCTCTTTGAACTCACTTCCAGTATGTTAAACTGCTGGCATCAAGGTCTTAAAAGAAGCAAATTACGTAAATGTGGGGAAAGGGGTAAAGATGTAGACAGGAATTTAAAGTTCACCCTATTTTTCCGTTACTGTGGCCGATTCAGCTACAAATGAGTCCTGAAGAATGTCATAAAGACACCCAGAACAGACATGGCGTCTCACCACACTGATTATTACACTTCAAACTTCCCAGAAAAAAAAACAAAAAAAACATGCATGCATGCATGCACACAGACTGAATAAGTTCAACAACGTCACTTTGAACTTTTTTTTTTTCTTTTTTTTTTTTGGATGACTTTTCCTTATCTGCTATCAATTATGAATGGCTAATCAGCTTGCTTGACCATTGGGTTAAGCATGCGTTTACTGTCATGTTGAAAACGTGGAGCATTGCAGGAAAACACATTTTCTTTGGAAGAGTTGGAAAACAGCTGAGCAATCTGTTGTTAAGACAAAAGAAGAGACCAGAGCAATATGTGTTCACATCACCAGGAACACACCACAGTCACAACCAAACAGGGTGGAGGAGGCATCATGCCGTGGGATACTATCTTTTGCCTACCCCAAAGGTTTGCAGCTGTAAATACAGAAAAAGACAATTCTCTGAAGTAGTAACTTGGGGGGTCAAGCTAAGAAACACAGCTGGTGATTGTGTGGAACCCCGATAGCACAAAGCATACAGAGTCCATCCAGACCCAGCAAAGGTGCTCTGACCCTGGGGGTGAAAGAGCTAAGCGTTTGACAGACTCCACCTCTTAACTTGTTAACTTGCTAATTAGACCTCACAGTCACTTCATGGGCCTGGACAATAGACTGCTGGCTGAGCAATGATTGGGCCGTGATGCACACACGCACACACACACACATATGCACACACACACATTGTAACCCTAAAAGCTAACAACCCCCAAACAGGCACAACTGATGTGACCACCTGCCCCCTCTTGCTCTCCAAAGGACAGTGTGTGCGTTTGACTTTGTGCAAGACTGAGTGCGTGTGTGTGCAAGTGGTGGGAGCATTTATGATCTGAGGTCTGGTTTGTTGTGTGTGAGGTCTTGTTGCCATGGGAACAGGGTGAACGAGGCAGATCTGATATATAGGGTGAAGGATGTTGTGCCCCTCCATTTCTTTTCTCCTGTGCATCTCTTGCACCATGTCTCCTTATATTTTTACACCAAACCGAAGCCACAAGAACAGAAGTTGTGGCAGATATAATGGATGTGGGTCCGTGTGTATGCATGTGTGTATGCGTGTGTGAGAGAGAGAGAGAGAGTAAGTGTGTGTGCTTACATGGTGTTTGCCCAGTGGTCTCCAGATCGGGGCTAAATGGGGTTAAACATCTATCCATGTTAGAGTCCCCTTCTCTGAGTTCTGTCATTAGCCCGCAGCTTAGAGAGCTATTACTGACACAGCTGCTGCTGCCTGGGTAAACACACAGACTCGCACACACGCACACTGACAAACACAGTTTGTGGTATAGCCATCCACAGGGGATTGTGTGCGCTAGTCTGTTTGAGGAACAAGGTTGCCAAATATCATAAGGCAGTCAACGTCCAACTGGCATCCAGACTTTGTTGTTGTTGCTTGTGGAAGTAAGGGTATGTGTGTGTGTATATTTGGATGAACACATAGGCAGGCAATGACAGAATTAATTAGCCATCACGTCGTTTGCGTTCAACCTAAATATGCGGCGAAACCACAAAAAAGTGAGCTAATCGGCTGAGAAAGGCATGGGTCTTCCAATTGTACGATGGAAATGACAATATGTTGATTTAGGATTCTAACTGTGCAGAGCAGATACATAAAATGATAGAAACTGCACAGATTAAAAGCCGTTTCTCATATTTCTCATACTTTGGACGTTGCCTCAATTTCAATGATACCCAACAATACGTCCACAAAGAGTAAGCCTGGTTGGTTTCTAGGTTCTCAACAAATAACAAGTAGGGTGCTGCACAATTTAGTCACATAAACCTCCTCCCCAAAATATATTTGTCACAAGGCCTCAAAGATGAGATGGAGGGTAACTTCGCAGAGCTGAGACATCATTTTGCATACTTGTAGTGTCAGGACATCTGCTTTAACAATTGGTAAAGCAGATCAGGGAGGGTGATGCTTTTTGTTCGTTTTGTGTTCTACTCCGACTACTGAAAGAACTACTCTATACCCTGAAGTCCACCAATCTTTGTCTCATGGAGTTTACCACCACCTTGCAATATGTCAACGGCAAGAAATGATGCGCAGGACTCTCTGCAATGCACCGGATCCGGTGTGGTTTTGCTTTAAATCTCGTAGCCAGCTGGTTGCACAGACCAACTCTCATTTCACACCCTCAAGCCACAAAGCAGGCTGACCTTTACATAAGTCCACCATATTAGGGCAGCGATTACCTCTCTTGGCGGTTCAAAGTTGTCATAAGAACAGATTGACTGCAACCCCCTCGCTAAAGAGCTTTCAGGAAAACACACAGAGATGGGTAAGTCCTAGCTTGAAGTGGTTGGTGGACGGCGCTATTGTACAGTTGTAAACTTTGTACTGGGTGAGCAAAATCAACACACCAACTGGGCAACAATGCACCTTCATCTGCTTGTATGAGGATCCAATCAACTTCAGACATTTACTGGAAACGAATCGGTAAAAAACAAACTGCCAAATGGATTTGTCCTCTCATGAGATTTTTTTGGCATCTGGAAGCGCCATAGGGAGCCCGTGTGTTAAATAAATGACCAGGGAGTTTATCCCATGTGCTAACCATGTTAGAATAACACGAACAGTGCAGGCCCTGCCGGGCAGCGCTCAAGCCTTTACATGGGGCTCCTCCTCTGGGTTGCCTCCCTTGGGTGAAGCCCAGGGTCCACACTGGGCCTTGTATATTTTTGCCTGGCTGCCTCTTTATTTTCCCTCAGCTGAAACCAGACAGATCAAAGAATCCCTCAATCTTCTGTCCCCGAATTCCTTCATCTGAGGCTTCGCTGTGCTCTTTTTTTAGAGCCACCAAAGAAGACAGAATTCCAAAGAAGGTATGGAGAGTTTGGCCGCCTATTTGAAACAACTGGCCTTACGGTGGTAGGTTTTGAGCTTATTACCAAAGCAGAGGGGAGGGAAAAGGTGGAGAGAGTAAGAGCAAAAAGTAAACTGGGTGAAGAAAAACAGGAGAGACTCTCTATTGTCTAGTTAGTTGTGATGCCAAAGAGGCCCAAAACAATCATTTTCAAGAGTAGGTTATTTTCTTTGCACACAATGCATTCATTTGGAGGTTTAGAACAAATACATGCTTTAGAGACCCTTCATAAACTTTTCTACATGAGTAAATAAATACAGATTATCTAGAAATGCCAGAACAGGTGTGAAAAAGCAGCTCTATGAAGGGCAGGCAGAAGACAACTCAGAAATAACATTTTAAAGTCTTTAAAGCAAGACTGGGTTACAAAAACTATCAGGAGCTTTGAACAGCTCATAGAGCTGTGTTCAATGACTCAGTACAACTTCAGTTTACCAAGATCTGGCTTGATTATTGACACCGAAAGGTCAGTCAAGTTAAACATTAGCCGTATGAACAGTCAAGAGGCCTGTTCTAACTCTGGAGGAACCGTGGAGATCCATGGTGCAGGTGGAAGAATCTGTTGCCAGAACAACTGCTAGCCTTGCAATCCCAAAACCTGGTATTTGTGGAAGAGCAGCAAGAAAAAACTAAAATAAAAAAAAAAAGCTTTGTTGCCTGGAGCCCATAAAAAGTCCTGTTTGCACTTTACCACAACCCATGTAAGGGACACAACGAACATGTGGAGGGCAGTGCTCCGCTCAGCTGAGAACAAAATGTACCCTACTGACCTTAAAGCAAAACGCTGCGAAGTTGAAAGCTAACACTCCCCTCTGAACGGAGCTCACAACGAAACTCATTCCTGTCGCTAGTTTGTAGCAAAACTGGTCAGATGTGCTAAAAAAATAATAATAAAAATTTCTGCTGTAATCGGAGTAAAAGGTGATTCTGAAAAACATGGGCTCGATACACATGGTCACCGCACTTTTCAGATTTTGAAAGCCCTGTTTACAATTACGACTTTTTTTTTTTTTTTTTTGTCGGCCTGTCAAGCAAATCCCAATAAAATGCAGCGAAATTGGTAGCTTCAATGTGAACAATAAAAACAAAATGAAAGAAGTAAAGCTTCACGGACGCTTTTGCAAGCCTCTGTGTCACTGTGCGCACATGTTCAACATGCAAAGTTGCATGTGGTTTGTCTTACAAGTCCTTTCATCAAAGCCTCCGCCCATGATCTTATTCATATTTGTTTTACACAGTCTTTTCGTGTGTGTGTGTGTGTGTGAGCGCTTTGTGTGAACGTGTGGCTGGCAAGCTAACGAGGCACTAGGTATTGCCACAGGGGCTCACTCCAACCGCACCATGAGCATGCCATTACACCAATAAGCCTCCATCATTTCCAAAGAATCCAATTAAATTTAGGTCTTACACTGTGCACTCTGAAAACACAGATTTTCTCCAGTGACAGTGTGCAAACACACACATTACACACACGCATACTCACAAAAAAAACCAAAAAAAAAAACCCAGAGAATGCCTGCAATCATGATTCCCTCATTTATTTGTATCCGTGTGTTTTACAAGCGGCGGAATGGAGCATCACTGAGCTGCCACATGTGAAGACGAGGAAACCTGCAGGTTGGTGTGTGTCTTTTATTACATTTTTTAGGTTGGTGCTTAACATTGGTGCTAGGTTTTGCTTAACGAAAGCTGCACACACACACACACACACACACATATATATATATATATATATATATATATATATATATATATCTTTAGTTTTTTTCACATTCCTCTTTCATCCTGCCTGTGTCTTCTCTCTTTTATCCCTCCCTGCTTTCCTCTCCAACAACTCTGGTTGGCATCTGTTAAGCCGCTAAAGAGAAAGCGCGTATGCATGCGTGTGTTTCTATGCATGTGTGTGTGTGCCTGAGGTTGTGTGTGGTGGTCTTGCTGGGTTGGATTTGAACAAGCCCATGCCTGTTCTGCCCCGGTGGCCTATGAAATGAGAAAGGCAGCCACTGTGTTGCAGACCTCCACTGATAAATCTACCAGGGTTACCCCTCTACGTGCGCATCTGCGCGGACGCGTGCGTGCGCCTCGTTCGAGCGTTTGCATATGTGTAGGCGCGTGTGCCTGCAAGCGTGTGTGTGCGTGAGAGCGGTAATCATCTGTGTTTGCATCTTCAGCTGCGTGACGGTGGAATAGAGATTTGGGGGGGAGATTTGATTTCACACACCCCAAAAGCCAAACCTGTGTGTGACTGACTCTGCCAGCATTAGATGTTTGTGCACGTGCACCGTGCGGTATAATCTCCAGTCATTGCCTAAAATGCATGACATTAAAACACCAGTGAGTCGATTCTTCCTCAGACATTTTTTTTTCTCCTGTTTCTGTCATTTTTTTTCTCTTTTCTCTCTCTTTTTTTTTTATCTATGTGCACATATTCGTCTCCGGAGAATTAGAGGTCACGTTGCCAATTTCTGGAGCACTCAAAGGTAGAGTGGCAGACTGAGACAAAGTCATTCTCAGAGAGAGGGGGATAACACAGAGAGAGCTCAAAGCATGGGGTTACCTTGCTCATACCTGCAGGGTCAGATATTGAAAAGATGAAGTCAATACAAGACCATTTAGCAGCTGTATTTATCTCAAAAAGAAAATAAAAAGAATGCATGTTATTTATCAGCTTACTAACTGCTGAGAAAATAGGAGGTTTTCTCAATCCAAATTAAGTCACTGACATTTTTTCTTGTTATGCTACAATGTCTGTTGCCAGTATTTGAAGTTGCTTCTGCCCAAATAATTTCTCTTTTTCTCATCTCATCCCAGAAGATTTTGTTAAAAAATGTTAACTCAAAAAAAAAAAAAAAAAAAGAAAAGTGGGTTTCACTGTGCCTTTCATAAGTTTTGTCAGTCTTTTGTAGCTTAAGACAACTTTAACTGTGGAGTAGGACCCACGTTTTTATTTATTTATTTTTTTAAAGCACGCAGCAAAGAAGATGGCAAGGGAAGCAAATAAGTCTCCAGAGCTCACTGAGTGGCATCTTGATCACCAAGTCCCCATAGCAACTGTTTATTTTCTAGCGTTTAAAGAGTGCCAGTAATTTAGAAGAGTACCATTGAAGTAATCAAAATATAAGCTGAAAGCTTCTTAGCGCTAATTTGTTATGGTAAACGTACTTGTACTTGTATAGTGCTTTATCTGGTCCAGTGGAATATAGCCACAGCTGCCCGGTCGATGCTGCCATGCCCCGCCGCCACCACCCGACCACTTCTGGCCACCACCAGGAGGCTAAGGCAGAGAAGAAGTGTCCTGCCCAAGGCCACAAAGCAACTGAGAGAGACTGACTGGGGGGTTCGAACTGGCAAGCCACCCATTACAGGATGGACTCCTGCTCCTGCACTTTATGGGTAAAGTCAGACAGGTAAATCTGAACTATGCCGGTAAGTGTACTTCAGTTCAGTCTCATATGCAATTTATGCAGATTCTTTGGCCTCACAACAAACATATAATGTACCCCAAGTCTGTACCACTGCCACGAAATGTCACAGCAATGACCCAATAACAGATCTCATGCTATGCTGATGCTCAGTCTGGACCAATGAGGAATTACTCATCTCAGCATGCCAAATGCTTGAAGTGATTGAGCTAATATTTAGTTACCTACTTTGATGGTCTTGCAATATATTCAGTAGTGAATTATGTAAAAAAATAAATAAATGCTTTGTACATCTTTTAAATGCTTTCCAGGATCTGCCGACTGTTTACGTAAAGAAGCTGGTAAAGTGTTCGAATGTTCCCGTGTTTTCCCATCCCTACCGCCGCTGCTGCTCCGACGGTACATGAAGAAATCTACAACCATCCTGACTTTCACCAGGAGGCTCGTTCAACAAAGCAAATATTGTCACACACTGACACAAGTGCACACGGTCCCACAAACACACCTGCATTGCCACACATCAACACAAACTCATAACTCATGGGCAGAGGCACAGAGTACATCTTTAGTGCATTTACACACAGACACACACACACACACACACACACAGGCACACACAACTATGATGATGGGAGCTGTTGAGGTGTTTTATACGAGCGGAGGCCTGTTTCTTGTCTGCCATATTTTACCACCTCAGAGTACGTGTGTGTGTGTGTGAACGTGTAGAAAAACAGCCTGACACATTATCTCCCAGCCATGACAGCTGTAATTGTGGAGCACATTAAAATGGGTGCAGGGTGACACCTCTAACCACCTTCTATTAAGCAACACACACACACGCACACAGTCGACACACTAACCCTCCCTCTCCGATTTTCCTTTTGGGTCCGACACACTCTCACACCAACACACGCATAAAGGTGGTTTCATTGTGGTCAAACAAGGAAATGAGCATCTCCGTGCCACTCAAAGCTGAGTGCTTCAAGGAAGGCCAGTCTGGCTAATGTGTACATGTTGATGTCTTGATTATATGTGTCAAATTCATCCTCAGCAGACGGTTCTGTCTGAGATGAAAAGAAAGAAATCTTTTGCAAGGAAAAATAAGCGGGTCAGAAAATGAGTGATCCAGAATTGCCGTTTACCACAGTGTTTGGGGGGTTTTGTCCATTACTTATTAGGGCTGTGAAGGCTTTCCCATCAGAAACCAAAACAGTCGACCTGTGGTCATGCATTTGCACGATGTTCGCATTTGCAAACACTTTTCATTCAGAAAAGTAGACTTTTCTGCACTAGGTATATAGGTACATCTTGTCATAGGGAGAGTGCCACGCCTTTCTGCAGACAGCCTCCTCTTGAAATTTCTATCCAAGAGTTTTTAGCCATTTGACAATCTCTGTTGGTATTTTGCTAAGAGACGTACAAATGTACATAGTTCCTTGCCATTTCTGACAAACGCCCCTCAAAAGTATTTTTGTTGCCCGCTTCATAGCGAAAGCAAAATATCTATATTTCTTACTGAGCGCATTTCCACATTAAACACATCCACAACCTTTTGACCAATCACACAACACCCCACAAAGACGTCTTTGGAAACGGTTCGACTCGGACTCGGTGTCGAGAAGGATGGGCAGGATACCTTCCTGCGAAAAAGAGAGAGTCTCAAGCATAGAGCTTCATGTGCTAATCCCGGACTTAAAATAACGACAAAGTCACTTGATCGTTCTCAACAATCCGGACTTCACTTTGATGTGAAATAGCACACCATTGTTTAGATATATTGTGTGATAAGAAAGCAAATGCGCAGATGGGTAGACTAAAAAATGGTTTCGTCTTTTGATTTCATTGGTATGTAGAGCCTCATTAACCTTCTCATGTCTTCACTGACGGAGAGCAGTAGAAGCAACTCTTACTTCGTATTTACATTTCATACCAACTCGTTTAGCAGTCTTTTTGTTGGTGCAAACCGCACATATTCATTCTAGAGAGCGACCGTCTCTCCAGTCTCCCTCGTTTATCTGTAAACACAGACACTCAGACACACAGAGGTGCCATCGATACGGCACAAATCTGAGCAGCCGATAAGCCGAAGTCATGGCTTTGATTGTGAACAAAGGCGAGGGCAGCATGTCTTTTATAGATCCCTCCCCTCTGTTCTCACTAAATCTCTTTACCTTTCAGCGTCTCTCTCCCTCTCCTTCCCTCTCTCTCTCACACACACACAGACACTGTGGAACCCTTTACTCCATAGGAATGCATGTACACAGCCATGCATAGAAAGATTTAACATGGCCAAGTGGGCATTTGGTAGGAGAATTCAATTGGCCTTCTCCCCCCACGCTCAGGGCCTCTCAGCCTCTCAGGGTGTCACAGAACATGCCAAGCCTTAATGCCTTCCAATCTTCTCCCCAACACACACTGTCGCCTTTCATTTAAAGATCTGCCGACAGTGATGTCCAGCATCTCCACTCTTCTGTCCCTCCCACTCTCCAGGCTCTTCTTTCTCCTTTAACCCTGTCTCTGCCTTTCCCACCCTGGCTCATCTCTTTTTCCTGTTTCTTGCCCCAACCGTCTGCCTGTCTCGATTAATACCTGGGATTGCGTCTTCAGTTGTTTTTAGCCCTGTTTTGTAGCTGTTTGACTTCCTTCTGCCCCCTTCTTTTCGGCATCTGTTCCGTTTCTCTCCGTCATTGATCTCCCCATTCTCTCCAAGTAGCTTACATCAAATCTAATGCCGTCTATCAGCAGACTGTGTACCTAGCTCGACCATCCTCCCTCCCACTGTGTCCTCTCCTCTCTTAACAGCTTTCTATCTATTTGTCTCAGTGTCTGCGGCCGCAATGCTGCTTTAGCTCCGCACCGCATTGTGCTTTCGCCGGCTGCCAAGTTGAGTTTTCAATTGGCCAACAAGAGTAAACACAGGTTGCAGAGCATCAATCACATCACACACACACCAGCCAACACAGCGAGTGTGTGAGTTTCCAATTTCACTTTCTTCTTTACCACTGCTTTTAAACTGCGGCCAGACCAGTAGAGGTGAGACAATACTCCCGGTTACAGAGAGTATCTTTGATCGCCGGGTGGCCAGATCCTAATTTTATGTTGAGTGGAGAATAATATTAATAATATTAATAAAGATTCATACCGTTCTCTCCATAATATTGTCAAAATCTTGCTGTAGTGGGGGGGATTGTGAACCACAAGAACTCCAGTAAGTGAGAGGAACTTGTTGCTCTGCTTTGTTTGTCACATTTCCACTGATAAATATCAACACACATAAGCATTAAATTGTGTGTTCTCTTGTATTTCCACTTTTAAATAGACTCTGATCAGTATAATTAGGAAAATACCTTGGTTACGGAATTTGTTTGGAGTACCAAATAACTGAGGAACTGGTGGCAAAGACTGTAATGAATGATTTACACATAAAGCTGATCGAAAACACAATAGACAGATCAGACAAGTCCAATAAAATCCAAGATTTAACCTAATAAACAATTAATGTAGTATGCCTCGTAAGAGTATTCAGTCAGGTTTTATTCCATCATCAACTCAGACCAGCTTCTCTATACCTGCTAAACACAAGCATCCCTGCAGCATGATGGTACCACCATCACGCTTTACCATTGTGTGTTATAAGTAACAGACGATGTTTGCGTCTGACTTCTTGTGGCTTTCTCTGAATATTAGCTTTCTTCTTGCTATTCTTTAAAAAATATATATAAGACCCATGGAGTACTATTGTGGTAATAATAATAATAATAATAATAATAATAATAATAATAATTAAAAAATTGAATACGGGAATAATTTACATACAACACTTCAGATTTGTATCCACGCTAATCTATGCTTTAAAACCTCTATAAAATACAATGAAGCCTTTAGTTGTAAACTGAAAATTGTAATAATGTTGAATAGGTTAAACAGCTTTGGCTAAGTGCCGTATTGTTGAGGAGAATCCATTTACAATTAAACAGCTCTTTCTTAAAAGAAAACAAAAATGCTAGTTGAAAGACTGACATGGCCTCACATGTCAGCGACACACAAACGGTGACCTGAAGTGCAGCACCGAAGTCTCGTTAAAGCACCTAACTGAGCAGCATAACGTGATTATATGCTGCTGGTGAGTTTGCTCTTATCTACTCCTCCTCTCCATGCTGCCACATGCGAGCGGACACGGGCGCCTTCTGGTTTTAATGCAACACCGAATTATTCCTTCATTATTCCTGGCCCCTCGGTCCACTCTGTTCCCTCCCATCCCACCGAATTGGATTTTCAGGTTCATATGCACACATTACGGGGTGCGGGGCGAGCGCGTATCGCACCTTTGTGGTTTGCACAGCAGCGTTCCCCTCCCCTCGAGCAGTAAATCAGCGCTGTGTTAATTGGTAGGAACAACAGCAACACTTTGGCAGTATATAATGTTTTATGTTTGTTTCTTTATTACCATCTTCGGTGTTCATCGCCACATCTGCATGCGGGTGTGTTTGCAAAGTTTACGTGTGTTCCAGCTTTTATGTGTGCATGTGTGTGTGTGTGTATGGTAGCGTACTGCAGTGTGATCGTAACGAGACGAGATGAGAGGGAGACTGGAAAAGCACAGAGGAACGAGAGCATGATAAGCTTCTTAACGATGATTGCTCAGTGTGTGAGAGTGTGGCAGCACGCAAGATGCATGTGCATGTGTGTGTGAATCTCTCTTGAGCCTCCACACTCACAGGCAGAACACAATCAACGCACCTCTCATTTGCAATCTGTAATTAGAATGCTAATTAGCCCCTGGGAGCTAACGGGAACCAGTGTATTACAAGGGCTTGATTAGGGCTGCTCTATTCCTAAGGGAGGGATTTACCTCTCACACGCTATTGGCTCAAACACCTGGCAGTCATGACCTCTCGTCCAATTGGGTTTGGTCACGGCTGGAATTTTAATTTAATTTTAAGTGTTGAAAATAACATGACCTATACGTAATAGTTCACTATAAACTGTAAAGCATAAAACAAATTGAGGATTGAAATGTGGGAAACGCAAAATGTGTAATTTAAAAGTACACTTACTGCAAGGCCGAATTTAAGAGTGACAATCCCAGCACCATGACTCATCCGATTGATATATGTAAAGACTTAGAAATTAACTGAGTAAACCTTTTGGTTTGGAAGCTTTTGTTTTGTCCCACTCTGTGTCCTCTTGGAATCGGTTTTCTCTATCGCAATCAAGCTTTTTGTATTCCCATCAACAGAGAAACTTTAGAGACATTTTCACCTCCTTCTTTTCTTTTTTTACCATTACACCTGTACCAGGATTTTAAACTAGCTATACGTCAACCTGTAATCTTGATCCTCAATTCGGACCTTAATCATTAATTTTCCTTAGGGTACATAATGCCATCAGAGTCTCCTCACCTTTGACATTCTGGTCAGGTAAGTGGTACTGCAATATCAAAGGCTGCAACTACTGGACTGCACTTGTTTCACATGTTTTATTCGATTTCTTGAGACTTTCTTGGCAAAAATATGTTGCTGTGAAACGTCATCATATTGGTTTCATATGCTCAACAGATGTGGTTTAACCAACAGTTTTTTGGACAAGGTTTTACTATGGGAGCATTTTTCTCTTCCATGCCGTGAACAGGCCAACGAACCTCCACATGAACAGAGTTCAACTAAAGAAAAAAGGAAGTTCTTCCCATTGGCGGCGAAGAAGCACAACATGGATAAGAAAAAAGGCGAGGTGGGGAAATAGAAACCTGACCTATCTTGAGTGTTTTTCTGATAGCGCCACGTTGTTATTCTGCTCCCTATCAA
The DNA here is from genome assembly GCA_903066825.1 of Alfaro cultratus. NCBI lineage: Eukaryota > Metazoa > Chordata > Actinopteri > Cyprinodontiformes > Poeciliidae > Alfaro > Alfaro cultratus. Next base: position 130,211 of record CAEFZX010025258.1, read on the forward strand.
ATTTCCTGGATATTTTACCATCTTTGTGCAACTCTGGGCTCCAGTGACCGTCATCCCGCCCCGATACACACGCACACCGACTGCGCGAGGCGTGACTATCGTACGAGCTCTAATTTTCTCCTCCATTCAGCCAGCAACCTTACGCCACTGTGAGAATACGCATGTGCACGCAGCGTTCGTTGTCACATTTGCACGCGTACTTTGAATGAGGAGTCGTGCAATCACACACACACACACACTCTCACAGTGTACCTCTCCTTCTCTTGCTGTGAGACAGATGTACGTGTGGTTGCCCGATAAGTGGGAAAGCCCTGACTGTAAACTGATGAAGGGCGGTGTGTGTACGTGTGTGTGTGTGTTTGAGCTCGGTGCTTTCGTTGTACCTCCAGGCTGTACTAACTGCACGGTGAACCCACCATACATTACGGGCTGTTAGCAACACACACACACGCACACTCCCAGGGTTCAGCTAAGCATCTGCACTCACGCTCGCCACACACTCGCCCACACTTATCAAGATACATTGCCAGCCTATTCATTATTTGCATCGGGACTCTTCAATATTTCAGCAGACCCTTCTAATCCCATTATAGTGACTCTCAGAAGTCGGTGCGCTTGTGTGCGTGTCCGTATTAGTGAGCCACACCGACTGTGTTGGAGAGCACAGGAGAGGTTTGCTTGAAATAGTGAGAGAGGAAATCAATCTTGGCAGAGCTAAAGAGAAAATGAAAGGACAAGGACAGAGGTGATAAAAAGAGCTGCAGGTGAGGAAAGCGGACGGAGAAGAAAGGAGAGAAAGGAAAAGGGGGGGGAAAGAGAGACATTGTATGCAAAAAATTTTTAATGCGTTAAACTTTTTTTTTCTTTTTTTTTTGAGTCCCAGTCACCACTTCAATGCATTTTACTGGAGTTCTATTAAACCTGTAAGTCTCAAACAGAGCCAGATTTGCTGTAACTCTGCCACTCTTTGGGGTGTCCAAAAATTTTTAATGGTTTCAGAAAAGGCTAGACGTTGCGCTTTCCAACCAATATTGGGGTATTACGATAATCTGGGACTTTTTGGGTCATTCTGACCGATGAATATGCATTGATCGAATGTCTTGTAACTCTGCCTGTATTGCTTGGCGTTGTGCTGCTGGACGGTGGAACCTGCAGAAAGCTTCGGTGTCAACCCGTCTGCTGCTGAACTGGCTTCATCCACATTCCCATCAACTCTTACCTCATACCCTGTTTATGCTGAAAAAAAGCATTACCACATTATAATACCACTACTGTTGCTTACTATGAGAACTAAGACTTCAGGAGATTATTGAAGTTCTACCCTTGACTTGTGTGTTGTGCTCCTTGGTCTACGTTTCTAATTTTCTCCAACAAAACCTCCGAGGCCTTCCCCAAAATCCCACACGACACTTTTCACATTTTTACGTGAAGGATTTCGAAAACCATGTATGATTTTCCTTCAGCTTTTAAAGAAAAAAAAATAAAGCTGGTGACTGCAACACGTAGCAGTTCATGAGCTATAAATACTTTTTTCAAGGCCCAGCAGACTTGGTTCTTTTACGATGGGCATCCGAGGAGCAGGAGAGGGTGGGAGCCTCCTTTGTGCGGCACAAACTGGTTGCCAGTGTGTGTCTTTGAAACGTTGTGAAAGCAGGTTGTGTGTGGCCAGAGCTGAGACATAGTTGTGGAGTGATCCTAGCAACAGAGCAGCCCATCCAGGACCGGATAAGCTCACCAAGGAAAAAGTACAATGTGCTTCTACAACTTAAAATGTATAAAATACGGAAAAATAATAACAATAAAAGAAAAACATGAGTTTGATTTTTATTCAGCGTTTTCTGCAGCACAAATCCTACCTGATAAAGATGTGCAGTGATTTTGGGAAAACAGCGGACAGAGGATGAAAGAAAGAAAGGAAGGAAAAAAAGTGTGTGTGTGTGTGTGTGCATCTGTTTGTGTGTATGACAAGCTACCCATTTCCAACCTGCTGTTACATATTTAATATGCTGCCAACCCTGCATATAGACCCCTCATTAGAGACACACACACACACACACCGCATACAGATAGACATGTACTGTGTTTCAATTTTAGGTCGTAAGAGGAAATGTCACCTTGGTCCCACCAGACGACAAGCGATCAGTAAAAACCTTTGACATGACAACCGCTATCCTGAGGAATTACAGCCGCTGCGTGTCATAGTGTGTGTTCATGTGTGTGTGTGTGTCCATTTAACAAGGAGGCAGACTGAGAGTCAAATTAGCGAAAGATAAAACAATCAAAGCTAGAACTCAACGAAGTGAAGTACAGAAATGGAACTTTTATATTGGTTCTGATTGGACTGCATTACCTCAGTTAAGTTAAAAGACATGAGGCTTAGTGAGAGCACCATTTTGTGTGCACTCATAAAGAGTGAAAGTGAGTCTTGCTGATTCATCAATCAGGAGAGCCCCACTATAATAGTTCTGTAATCCTTCCCTCCCTGAATGACCTGGGACTGTTTTAACAACCAGCCACACAAGTCAAGACTATTTCTCTCAACGACTTCATAAAAGCCAAAACCCCTTCGACGCCCCACTTCTCCCCCCATCCAAGGTCTCATGAACTGATTTTCGGTGTTTTTAAGATAGGCTTTACAAAATGTGTGGTTGTGTTTGCGTAAGAAAGACAAATGTTCACTTACCTGTAGCGGAGAGACAGATGGGGAGAGGGGATTCGGGATGGGCGACCAAAGGAAAATGGGAAGAAAAGAAATACAAAAACAGTTAAATTCAAGAAGAAAATCAACTTTATATTCAAAGCACATGATGATCACGCTGCTAATCCTGATGATCATGGGCCTTTTTTATATGCTTGGCTAGAAAAATAATTATAGGGCAACACAAACCGTTAGAACAGATCTGAATTCTCCTCAACATAAATTAAATGCCGTCCTTGTAGAGCCACACAGAAAGCAGCTGAAACACCAGACGTTAAATATTTTTAATGACATGCAAAACAAAGTGCTAAGCTTATCCAGGAAAACAACCTTTTTGGTTAGCTTTGTCCACAAACACTTGACTGGAACCACACTGAGATACTCTGTGAGCTGGCTTATCAACAAGTCCTATCAAAACAGAGCGGAAACAATGCTGGCAATAGCCTTAAACTTTAGTAAACTGCTGAAGTTCTGGACCATACTCCACGGGAAAAATTTGCGGATTGTGTCAAGTCAGACGCATCTTTAGTTAAACATGTTTTAGTCGATGGTGTCACTGCATTACAGCAGCTTTGCTAATAAAGGTAACCTTGTGGTAGAGCAGCATATTAAAGCTGAACAAAATAAACTGGATGGGCCAAAATATTTGTTGTTGTCAAGAAAGAATAATAGAAGTGAAAAGTATCACATTACCTAGATGTGGACAGTGTAATATTGAGGGAATATAGTAAGTTATGCACAAATACGCCTAAATGGTATTGAATTTTATTGAGCATTAGACTGGGAATCAGAACATCCTGAATGAAACCAATAAAAAATAAAACAGGTGTTTCTGTTAATATCATTGACAGACCTTTAAATAAGATCTGCGTCAGAAGTCAGTTTCCCTCCCCCAAATCCATCTACTTTCCTTCCAACCTCATCGTAAACTTTATATAATCTAGTGTACTCAAAATGCATCAGCATATCAATGCGTTTGAAAGAAAAACTAAAAGAGGCAGACGTGCTTCTATAAAGTAGAAAATAAGTTAGTGAGAGAGGGGTGACACTCCCCATAAATGATATACCTTGGCACAGGCTGAGCCGACTTAAACATCGGTACGTGAAAAAAAAAAAAAAAACAGCACAACATATGTGCTGGTTAAACAGACGAGCCCACCACCGCCTAACTGCTCCTCGTAGACCAATAAAAAACAAATGCTAGATGGAGCAGTATAAAGTGAAAAACAAGGGGTGGGGTTAGAAAATGTGATGACACGGGGCAGCAGCGAGGGAAGAGAAGGAGCAAAGCTCATTAGCAGATAATAATGCGAGGTGAGTGCGCGATATCAGGGTGTGATGAAAACGGCCCAGTGTGCCTAATATGCTGATGCTTTTCCATGTGGAGGGTAAAACCTTGTTGTGGTTTGAGCAGCACAGGCCACCTCCTGCTAACAGCTCCTGGTAGACCTATAAATTTACCTTCATAAACAGGGGAGACTGGGAGAGAAGGGCAGAGGAAGGAGGTGGAAGAGCGAAAAGATGAGGGGGGGAGAGAGAAAAATGAGACGTGGAGGAAGGAGGGAAAGTAGACAGGAAAGCAGGAATCACAGAAAAGGTAGGAGACAGTTTGCAGGGAGGAAGACTGGATGAAGAAAGGATGCTGTAAACCAACGACTTTCTGTTTTCCTCCATTCTTTTAAGTTGTGATTTGCCAGCATAATTTTATGTCCTCTCTGTTATTTTGTTCCCATTATCTTCTCGTCTTTTGAGTTTTTTATTGAGTGTGTACGTTCTGTCACCGTGGATCCCGTTGCCTTGAAGAATCAGTTCAGATATTTCTGCTTGTACAAAGTTTTATTTATTGCCTTTATGGAATAGCAGACCGTATTTGAGTCGCGCAATGAAATGGAGAGACCACAGTATTTAAAAGAAAAATGAAAATGACAGGCAGAGCTTGGGAAACAACAAGTTACGATCAACAGTGACAGATGCTGGGCAGTTCTCCTCTTGACCATTTCTTCCTGCTCATTTTGTACCCAACTTTACGGTTTCATGCCGCCCGTAAATCAATTCACATCCCTTCTGATAACTGACGATTTAAAAAAGTAATTGCCAATTTTCTACCCACATTGTGCTCTTAAGAAAACGTGGTCAACGCACAACTCTGATAATCTCCCTGCACAGTTATGTTGGTTTTTATCCGGGGTGAGCGTTTTTTAGGCTCTAACTAACTTGAGCTTCAACCAAAACTAAATGGAAACAGGCCAGGAGCTTCTTACGAAAATTATGTGGGTGCTGGTTGTTTCACTTCTTTTTGTATCTTCAGAATTTTTGGATCGCGCCTCATGAAACGGTGCCAGTACCGCGGGACAATTTGTACTGACCATGCGTCAATTCTTGGCAAAAATGGGGCGGTTTTATACCCGCTTCGCTAGCTGTTTTTTAACCCCTTAACTGTCGCCCCCGAAATGCAGACAGGTTTTCCAGTGGGTCCCATGAGGAAACAGGTTTTCTAATGACAGCTAAGGGGTTTGAAGGTAATTTTCTATTTTCTATTATTCTCTATTGTGAGAAATGCAAGTATATAGCTTAAAGGAGCAAGAGGTCCCTTAGAGTTATTTTTGGCTTTATCTAGGATTTGTCATATCAGTCAAATGGCATCATTTGCATCTGTGTTAAAAGGAATTACACAAGGATGTAACACAGAAATGTCATACATATAAGCATTGAGAATTTGAGCATTTTAATGATTAATAATCTCCATAAATACACATATCATGGTTTAGATTACAGGTGTGGCACAACCAGAAAATAGGAGCAGTAAGAAGGGGGTCATAAACTAACTAAAGGAAAATGCTTTCAATATACAACTGAATTAAAATGACATAACTTATCTCCATAATTCAATTATTAATTTCATCTCCATGTGTCAATTTGTAGCTGTAATGATGAAGAAATTATTTGGCTTGATGAAAATGTCCTGGCAGGACACAACACCCGAATGAAAGTTGGGTATCACATGTCCCAAATTGGACAGGTGTAAAATGGCTACAAAATGGAATTAAGACGAGCCAAAATGGCAAAGTACTGATTTTATTTCCATCATCCTCCAACCTTTTAATTCTATCACTTTCTTCACCAGCACCACTGTCTCTACCCATTTCTTTTTTTCTTCTTCCTTATGTGGACGTTTCTCAACAACAATTTGCTTTCCTCTTTATTTTATGTTGGAAATATTTGACGTCTTTTAGGTCTAAAACCTTTGTGACTCAGCTGGTTTGATCGTTAGCGGCTTAGGCTCTATGACTCGCAGGAGTGACGGGCCCGAACGGGGGAACCGGCTGGTCGCCCTGCTGAAGCCCTCCTCAGGAGACTTCTCCTTGTTCTCAACCAATCACTTACCCAGATGGCTCCGGGTCATCCAGGAAGTAGGAAGTAGGGGTCGCCCAATGAAAAAGCAGACCTGGCCTTTCTTGGTGACCCGTGACACCTTCATTCCACAAGAAAACAGACACAACCTGTCCACCCGTGTGTGTGTGTGTGTGTGGTGAGGAGGAAGGAATGAGGACAGACTGGTGTCCAGCCGCCCCAGTTCAAACACAGAGACGCACACACACGCAAACGTGCATACACCAAAGGACCGTGTGTGTTTTAGTAGCCAAATGTACATTAAAGCTTCACATTTACGACCAAGAGAAACAAGCATGAGTGACGGAGTGTATGATGCAGGAAGTAAGATGAGCGGAAACCGCATCATAAAACATGACATTTCCCTCGCCAAGCAGCTTCCAACTGAAGCTGAAATGTCTCCAGTTTTTATTTCTATTTTTATTTCTTTACACAGCCTTTTCTCTACATTGGAGCAAGACCCGCCGAGATCAATGAAAGCAAAAGACGACAAAGAACATTTTTATCTCGGCATCCAGCTGCAAAAGAAATTAGTGTTTATTTTGTTCTGCTGTCTTTCGCTCGATTATTTTTTTATTTTTTCCCCAGCGAGGGAGCGTGCGTTTTGTGTGTGAGGTTTCATTTTGAAGGGTGTGTGTGTCCTTTGAAAGCAGCTGGAAACTTCTCAAAGACCCGAGCCTCCGACTGAGGCGCAGCTATCTACTATTAGTTTTACTGTTAAGGCCATCAGACTCATCCACTGCCTCCTCGACCCCTCCCCCCCAGGCAGACACACACACATTGACGCTTTAAGGATTAGGTTGCTATGGTTCGCATCTTCAGGTACCATACGCTTCCCCAACCTTTAATGGTTTTGGGCAGCGTCACCAGGTCCCCCTGCTGCTCCTATAAACTCACCTTTACAGGCATCTTTAAAGAGCCCCAGTGTTATTTCCCAAGCAAATTAAATCCTACCTGTTTTTCCATTTGAATCGGTTTTGGTCCAAAGTCGGCAGAAGTTTTCTGTCCAAGCAACTTTTTGCCATTCCTTCTCCAAATCGTCCTCATTCTTTCAGAAGAACGGGTTTCGGCTGAAGTCGTTTCAGGTTAATGGCGCCAACAACCTTTCGCAAGGAATCTGCTTATGTGCAACCGCAGCTGCAGCGTCCTCCTAAAGGGACCGAGGCAGGCTTTTTGAACATCCGTATTCATCTGTGCTCTGAATGATTTGTTCGCCCTGGGGAATCTTTACTGGATTTATCTTCTCCATCTCCTTGACGTTTTTTTATTTTTTTTCCGTCAGTCTCCTTTGCATCATCTTCTATTCCTTCTTTTAGTTCTCATCTTTGCTCCGGAGCCAAAACACTTGGAGTCTCTTCCTCTTTCTGTCTTTGAACTTAGATCAGAGGGAGCGTACTGGCGCACACACGGACACGCAAACACACACACACACACGTACACACACACACACACACGTATCATTCAGGTGCGGTGGATCGTATTCTCGTTTTTTTCTCTCTCTGAGACTCGAACCTAATTCCCGAATAACAGATTTATTAATTCTGCTCACCCGCTTTGAAAGGACGTGACAGTTTGCGACGAACGCATAAGTTTTTGCCATGGTCTGAAATTTATTATTTGTGTCATTTAGTGCTTTTCTAAAGTGCAGATTTACAGAAACCTCTCCTCTGGCCAAGTTAAAAGAATATTAGGTTTACAAAGGTCAGACTTTAAGTAGGCAACCTTGATGGATGGATAAAACTTTTCAGCAGCATGATTAGAAAGCGTCTGCAGCATACACAAATAATTATTTCATACTTTTTCCCATCCATCCATCTCTAAACCTGGAAATATATAAATCAAATTTGAGACATTTACTCCACAGGAACCCTGTTCAGTCATAGATACGGTTATTTGTTTTGATTGCTTTTAGTTCATACATAGACAAAGCTTTTTTTTTTTTACATTTTATATCTTTAAAGTGGAAAAATGCTTCTGTATGCTTTAGTTAGATGGGGTTTTATTTCCATTAAGAAAAAGACTCAATAAAAGCCAAACACAGTATCATTGTCTGCACTGTGGTTTAGGCAGCTTTTAAAAAAACCCCAACAAAACACCAAAACAGAAAACAGGTGGGAGGGGAACAGGCTTAACTGCTACCTTTTACATCTGTCAGGAGTCAAGTCAACTGTGTTTATACAATATTTCTATCTGACACACACACACACCTACACAGTCAGACAAAAAAGAAAAAAGAAAGAAAAACACATAGAAACAGGCAACGGTTGCAAACAAGCGGCTCAACAAGCCGGCTGCAATTTCGTGTAAATTTCTCCTTAAAGAATCACACTAACACTCTCACTTTGACACACACACACACACACACACACACACACACACACAGCAAGGTTGGGCTGTGTATATTGTGCAGCTATCATATAGTTGCTGTCAAAGCCAGGGCCAATTATGGCCATTAGGAGTCCCATCATGTCACTGGCTGTCCCTGCACTACCACCCCCTGCATCTCCCTCCACCTCTCACTCAGGGACCAGACCCTATAATCTAACGTCACTTTGCTGCCATCGAACACACACACACACTCATGCACGCAGACACACGCACAGGGAAGGCAGATTGTTCCATTTTCCCTCTTTCCTCCCCACATACAGGGAGGCAAATGGGTCTTTTAGGTACAGACACAGAGACGGAAACGTCCCCCTCTTAGCACGAATGAAGGGGGGAAGCAACAGCAGGGCAGAATTGAGATTTTCTTTTTTTTCTCCTGACGCAGAGGAAAGGCGACTGCTGAGTTTTAGTTCTTTAGCCTTCCAGTATCCTGGAAGAGATAACAAGATCGGAACCTGAGTCATGTTTTCAGCTAAATGCATATCGAGTTATGATGAGCAGAAGAAGAAGTTAATTTGGGATGAAACTTGTTACAGGAAAATACTTATAATAATAATAAGAATAATAATAATAATAATAAACCACTCATGGATGTGTTGGGACCTGCCACTGAGGGACATACTGACATTTCCCTGTCAGTTAGAGGTTCCAACATGTATTGCATGTGTGTATGCAGGAAGCCGGTTGCCCAGCAGCCAGAGGCAGTCCAGTATCAGAGCAGCCTTTTTAAGCTAACAGGTACTTTTTTAGTTTATGAGTCTGAACAGTCTGCTTCCTCTGGAGAGATACGACACGTTCCAGGTCCTCCAGGCCCGAGGGTCTGAAGAGCCCTTTAATTAGATTAACAGTTATAACTAAACTGCCTTGCAAAAAGAGCCATGCATTCATGTTCAGTGTGGTTAGAAATTCCCTCACTTGGGGAAGCCAAAGAGTGGATAACTGTGGAGTGGAAGAAAAAAGGTACGCTTCCTAATTTTTCTTTTTTTTTTTTTAGAAAAGAAAAACAAACAAAGAAAATAGTTTCATTCAATGGCTAACTGATGATTAAGCTGAGTCCACCTGTGAGTAATCGAATTGCAGTGTTGTTCTGTGAGGTTTTTTTTAAGAGAACATTAGTGAACAAAGATGCATCATGAAGACCAACACCAGAGAGATTAAGTAGTTCTGGACACGTTCGAGGCGAGTTTAAAACATCCCGAGCTTTGAACGCCTCACCGTTTGATCTATAATCCCAAAATGGAAAGGATATGACATGACTACACTACTCACCAAGACATCATGTTCATCCAGATGAATTTATAAGGCTGGGAATGGAAAACGGAGAGGAAAGGATTAACCAGAGCAGCATTGAAGAAAGAAGTCCATGGTAACCGTGGATCCACAGGAACCATTTATGCAGGTGGAACTTTTCTGGTTGACAGGCGCCTGTTGACACTGTTGGTTGTGCACTTCATAACGCCGTAAAGCATTGTTGAAAAGAAAGCTGACAGAAATCATTTACCATAAGCCATGCAGGGCACAGCAATATTTCTTAAGTCTGGCGAAAACGTGTGTTTGTTGGCAGAATCGTGCTGTGGGGATGCTTTTCTACAGAAGGGACAGAGCCAAACATAGAGTGGAGTGGTTGAGGGTAAAGCATAGTCATGTGCTAGAATGGACCAGTCAAAGTCCGGATTGTGATTCAGTTAAGAATCTATAACTTAAGAATTGCTGGAATTAGGGCTTCCTCTTTCTCTGCTAGCACTTCGCAACAATTTGTGGGCGGAAGTGAGCAGTCGGTGCCCAACACAAATAATGACCTGGCCGGAACACGGTGTGCTAAACAGTAAAACATAATTTAACGAAGCTTCAAGGCAGATAAATTTGCTTTGAGGAATTTTAATAATCCAGGTACTCGAATCACCCGTGGAATCGTCACAGTCCTAGCTGAGTTGTCGGTATTTTGCTACTTTGAGTCGGTCTGTAAAATAAAATCCTGCAAAGTACATTGAAGTTTGCCATAATAATGTCAGAAAAGGTGGGGAAATCAAATCAAATGGTATGTATACTTCAAAGAACGGTACATTAACAGAAGAAAAGTAAGTAATATCCAAATTCTTACTGTAAAAAGGGACAAAAGCACAAAAAATATGACTTCAGCTACAAAGTTAAGCAAACCTTTACTGTATACCAAACTTTTCAAAGAACAGGTGCAGGTTTTGACTTTGGTCAAACTCCTGGAAACGTGACATCAACTCTTTCTTTCTAACACACACAAAACACACACACACACTTTATTTGTCAGCCTTGCTGAGATTGGAGCCGGAAATGACCCTGATGAAACCGCTGCATCATCCTCCCATGTGCTGCTGCTTCAGACCCACAGCTGACAATTTCTTATTTGCTCTGTTTTTCTTTCTTTTTTTTCTTTTTTTCTCAAATTACATCAGACATATTTCTTAAGTCGTGTGAGTTTGATTCACTAGAAATTTAGTTCCAAATATAGAAAGAATCCCAACTGGGAACAAAAGGGCAGAGAATAGAAAAAAGTATCTTGTTTAAGTGTCACAGCGAGTGGTAATGGCTCACACACACGCAGGTGCAGCACCCTGTAGTGTCCCAGTGTGTGTCATTAGTGCTATCAGGGCCACTCTGGAAGGATTAGAGGACCGTTAGAAGAACAAGGCTTCACACACACACACACACACACACAGTGACAGCTCACTACGGAGTTGTCTGCACACTGCTGGACACCAAATCCCTGCTCACAGATTTGTGTGTATGCGTGTGTGTGTGTGGAGAGACTTGGTAGCACGTGCCAGCATCCAGTGTATCATGCTGTGAGCACTGAGCAAAGATATCAGTGTACCGCTGAGTCCCTCATAGAGCTAATCCATCAAACACACACACACACACACAAACCTCCAGAAAAAGGAGATTTGAAACTTTGGCTATGGAAGTTTGTTTTTCCATCCAGCATATATATATAATTTTTTTTTTGTACATTACTGTGATTCAAAAGGATTTTGCATAAGGAAAAGAATGTAAGCTATGAGAAGAGCAGGGAAGGCGATATAGACGTGTGAAGATCAAGTCAACGACTCAGAGAAGACAACACAACACAAAAGGAGATGGTGTGTGTGTGTGTGTTGCTCTTTTCAAGTCTGCCGTTTTTTTATGAGAGCAAGTGTGCGTGGGTAATGTGTGTATGGACGGCTCTGTCCCTCTTTCAGAGGAACTTTTAGGGTGGGGTGCATTAAGCTCCCTCATAGTGAACTGAGTGCAGTCAGTGACTGGCCAAGGGGATGGCCTTTTTTTTTTCATGGAAGGGGGTAAAAAAAAAAAAAGAGGAGAGAGAGGAGGAGGGGCGTATCAATGGTGACAATTTCCACCTTTTTTTCTCCTTACTATTCTTCTGCTTCTTCACAGCTTTTCTTTCAGGGTAACACAGCTTGCAGCTGAGGTTAGGATGGGGTAAAGGGAGACCTTTTAGCCTAGTTAAATCCCTGAAACCCTTTTTTAAATTTTACTACCATCGAGATTTGGCAGAACTCTTCATTTCAAAAGACCTGCTTGAGTGAAGGATGACAAAAAAAAAAAAAAAAAAGGAAGAGCAATCTTAGGTGGCGGGTTAAAGAACAAAAAGTGTATACAAGTATTTTCGGCTAAAAATAGCGGGACGGGATGATGCCCAAGAGGTTTCTGAGAGAGAGACAAGACGCCATTTTAGCATGAATATTTTGACAAACCTTTTTATTAATCTTCACAAAACTCACAAAGCAAATGTTGTGTTCTGAACAAACAGTATTCAGGGTACAAAAACCGAACTGATCTATTCGCTAAGCTATTTAAGTTAGTCTTACTTAAAAAATTACCAGTAAATGCAGAAAAAAAAAGTTATTGCTTCTTTGGAGAAAATCTTCATAAACAGCTAACCATTACAAATACTCTCTGATGATCTTAGAATTATTCAGTTCAAGTATTATCACTGTAACTCTTAGATTTATAGTGATTAACAACTTTAAAATGTACAACATCCTGGGGAATCTTTACAGAACATTGGAATACGAATTCCGGACCGGGAGACCGGACACAGAAGTACTTACCGGATCACACGGTCGGACCAGAGGTAGGTGTCAGTCATGGTTTCATTTACGAAGCGAAACACGAGCCCCTACGACCAAACTCTGTCCACTTCCTCTGTTTGGTTCTCCACATTTCATCACCTCTGGTGATTTCTACATTCAGATCGATTTAAACGCGTTCTGATTCAAATTGAAATGACGTGACTCGTCGATGTTTTGGCTGGACTGAGCTAGTGCAGTTGGACTATTAGGCATAATTTACCCAGAATGAATTGCAGCGCGACCAACACGGCGACGTTCGTGTCAAATTTATGAAAACTAAACAGTGTGCTGTTTAGTTATATACTAAAGAATATAACAGTATTGTTTTTACATCTAAAATATTTCTTAAATAAAGTTACAACTAAACATGGATCCCTTTAAGTACTTCCTTTCTTACTTCAAAATAAGACCCTCAAATTTAGAAACAGGATCTCTAGCTCATATTAATAAACTCCATTTCTGCTTCCTGTAATAATACTTTACACTGGTCAAATTAGCAACCTGATAGAAACTGGACAGCGCTTAGAAAGACAGACGTTTTGGCGGGAGGTCCGGAGGCGTCATGATACCATCAGATCCCACAGCTCGAAATCCAGCCGCACCCCAAGTTAAGAATTAAAATGCTTGCTGGCGACTTTTTTTCCAGCAGTCAAGTTCTTCTGCTAATGTTGGAGAATGGGAGAATAACAAAAGAACGAGAGAGAAAAAGGATGAAAGCTGTCTCCACTTTAAAGTGGATTAGGGGCACACAGCGCTGAAACAATGGGAGGTGAAAAATCAAATTAGGCCTCCCCCGAAACATCAAACGAGGGAGGCCAGGAGCAGCTAAGCCTCCTCCGCCGCTAATCTGTTGACTCAACGTGAACGATACACGTCACCATTCACCAGCGAAGGCAAGCTGTTCTGCTTCTCTCCGTCCTCTGTGTGCTGTGTTTGACTTCTTTTCTCATCTGTCGGAGCCCCTGTTTTTTTTTTTTCGAAATTTTTTTTTCCCCTCCCTTCCAGCCTCATCCAGCTCTGCCTCAGTCCGTCTGGCTTCAAAGGGCCTCTGTACTCAGGTGCGGCTGAGGTCAAGTCAGAAAATGTTAACCGCTGAAAATGATGTCACGCGGCTGCAGTCAAAGAGAGAGAGAAAAAAAAGAAATACCCTAATCACTGGACCGTCCAGCATGAATTCTACTTAATTTTTTTTTTCTCGCTTGTGCTCAAGGTCTCCGTTTTTTTTGCTTCCCTGCTGTCACTTGCGCTTTTCAGCTTAACTCGTTGTACATATTTCATGTTTATATCCGTTCCCCTGTCTTTCCTGTCTTCTTGTTATCTCCTTTAATCTCCCACCCATATGCTCTTTCTCCGGTGATCTGGCTCCAGCGGTTTGAAACATAGATACATGTATTCCGACACACGGATTTGAGATTTACGTAGACGTGGGCCAAATGAAACACGAAACTAAAAGCAAACATAGGAAAATAATGATGCGCCGACTTTGTATGGAAGAAATCTGAAGCTCTGCATGTGGCGGTCTGACAGGATGTCTCCTGATATGATTCATTAGTTGCGCACGTTATGTATCGCGTACAGCACCAACCACACGAATGCCGGTGAAGATGTGGAGAAATGCTTAAAGGTTCTCCAATAAATTCAGCGTTTATTTTGTAGGAGCGTAATTACAATGTTTGGAGTCAGAAAGTCTCCATAATAAAAAGATGAGGATTTAGTCCTACCATCACAAATATAAGCATGTGGCGTTTGCAAAACGTGCACTTCTTCCACCTAAATTTGCTTTCTGATGCTATTTATCAAATTTTATTCCCTAAAAATCAGAATTTTCTAACAATATTATATTTTAGTGTCTGACTACATCATTTTTTTTAGATATTAAAATCAAACAGTAAACAGTTGTTTATGTTACTCTTACCTGAGGAATAATTTTCACTTCTGCTTCACTAATAATAAATTTAATTAATGAGTAAAATTTTTGGCTACTCTTCCCATTTCTGCCTCCTGGCAAAAAATAAGGAGGTATAACAAAATATTGACAGCATGTGCAGTAATACACCGTGTTCCAAATTATTATGCAAATTGGATTTAAGTGTCATAAAGATTACATTTTTTGTTGTGCTATTAAGTTTATAGATGGTATTGTGTGTCAGGGCTTTAATTTCAGAGAGCTGGGTTGATTAGTTTGTCTGGTGAGCTCAATTAAAGGAAATCTACTTAAGAAGGATGTTCCACATTATTAAACAGGCCATAGGTTTCAAGCCATATGGGAAAGAGAACGGATCTGTCTGCTGAAGAAAATCATCAGATAGCGTAGAGCCATATGACAAGGTAAGAAAACATTAGATATTTAACAAAAACTGAAGCGTTATTGTACTGTGAAGAGATTTGTGGATGTCTTCACAGATGTCTGTGAAGACCTCAATGAAGGTCTGTGAAGACCTCATGAAGAACCTCAATGAGGTTCATGCACCTCATTGAGGTGCATGAACCTCAATGAGGTGCATGAACCTACTATTGGGCCCCTAACCAGAGCTCACAAGCAGAAACGGTGGCAGTGGACCCAGCAGTACATGATGATTCATTTTCAAACAGACTTGTTCACTGATGACTGCTGTGCAACCCTGGATGGTCCAGATGGATGCAGTAGTGGATTGGTGGTGGATGGTCACCACATCACAACACGGCTGTGACATCAGCAAGGAGGTGGTGTAGTCATGCTTTGGGCTGAAATTATGGGGAGAGAGAGAGAGAGAGAGAGAGAGCTGGTCGGCCCCTTCAGAGTCCCTGAAGGTGTGAAAATGACCTCAGCAAAGTATATGGACTTTCTGACTGATCACTTTCTTTCATGGTTCAAAAAGAAGAGCCGTACCTTCAGTAGCAAAATCATCTTCATGCATGACAATGCACCNAAACTCATGGTGTGGTCACCATCCTCCTCTGACCTCAACCCTATTGAGAACCTTTGGAGTTTCCTCAAGCAGAAGATCTGAATGCAGTTCATATCAAAACAGCAGCTCTGGGAAGGTTTTCTGACATCCTGCAGAAAAATTATCCTCAAATTCACAAGTTCAATGGATGCAAGAATTGTGCAGCGATATCAAAGAAGGGATCCTATGTTAACATGTAACTCGGTCTGTTAAGGTGTTTTTGATTGAAATAGCTTTAGATTTTAGTACATGTGACCACTTAATGCTGCACATTCAAAGAATGACCGTTTGTAGTTCTTTATAATCCGTAAAATGTTTAGAAAATCTGCTGTGCATAATAATTTGGATCAGTGCATTTTGAGTTTTTTATTTTTGAAAAAATACTGTTCTCATGGGGAGCTTCGTTCAGTAAAATTACATTTATACTGTAATAGTTCATGACTTGAAAATTATACTAACATTGGTCTTTTGCATTGACCATGTAAGAAAATCAGAGAAAATATCACTTGCATAATAATTTGGAACATGCAGTAGATGCAAAGCATTTCTTACAATTATTGATTCACACTGATATCTAAATACCATGTCGTTCTGTTATCCACCACAACCTTTCGCCGGACGCCCACAGTCTGCATCTCCATATGACCCAAGAGTTCCCCCTTTACGAAATCTTTCTTTCCTCAGCCCCCCTCACCCTCAGCCTGCCTTCCCATCCCCACTGGTCCCAGTAAAGAAGAAGAATGTCCCAGCAGCGATGCATGTTCCATTGTTCACGCTCTGCCTCCAATTTGCTCTCCACATTCTGCGGCCCCGGCCGAGACGTTACGCCGGCTTAAGGGACAAATCGCACACACAAGACGGAGGGGGAGTGGAGGGTGAGAGAGGAAGGGAGAGAGAAATGTGTGTGTGTGGTGGTGGGGGGGGTGTAAGGAAAAAGAGAGCGAGAGAGAAGAGGGGGAGAGAGACAGGGCTAACCCTCTTCACAGCAATGCAATTATAGTCCTGCATTTGAAGCCGGTGGGGTTTTGGTGGCAGCCTCGCCTGCTCCCTCTCTCTCCATCAGCCCTCTGTACTTTAGCGGCGAGGCTAATAGCCATAGCCGCTGCAATTTCTACGGTACATGACATTAACATGGTGGCGTGTCGCCGACAAAGGGAGGCATTCAAAGGGACTTAAATAAAAAAGAGCAGCGGCTTCGCCTGGTTAAGTAGGCCTCAACCTGCCAAGGCCGCAAAGACACACAGACAACTTGTGTGTTTATTACCGCAGCCACCTAGGGAGAGAGCAGGGGGTGGAGGAGGTGGGGCTCAGGGGGGAAGACACCATCAACATCCTATAGCATTTGCCATGTTTCCACCTTGCCGTCACCTTTGAGCTCTGCTTCATGGCTGCTTTAAATAGATTAGCAGCTGAAAAGTGAGGAAAGAAGTTGCAGGAGTGAATGAAACTTTAACCCCCCTCGCCCTCACCCCATCCCTCCTGCCTCGCCTTGTCCAACAAGAACGTAGACGCGTAAAAATGACGCCGTAAAACGACACGACGCCAAGAGTCACGCACAAAACGGGATTGCGTTTCGTTTTACATACGGGTAAAAATTCGGGGCATAACTCAGACCACCAACGAGGACAGCTGGCTGCTCCTGCATGAGCAGAGGAAGAACGCCTGCTAGAGTCGTGTGTGTGTGTGGGTGTGTGTGTGTGTGTGTGTGTGTGAGTGAGGAACAGGTGGCTGGTTTTATCATTTCCCGTACAGTAGCGACGATGTTTTCTCGAGTGTTACCCTGACTAATTCGAGCGAACATGTGTTTGCTTTATTGGCAGATTTTTTTTTTTTTTTTTTCCACACAGGCTCTCGAGATTACATCGAAACGGCAGCATCACGGCTCCGACGAGAACTTATTCATCAAAACCTTTCCTCTCCTGTGCACTGTAGGACTTCATTTTAGCATCTTTTTTTTTTTTTTTTTTTTAGAAACAATGTGTGTAAGGTTAAAATGGGGGCAGAAGAGCAGAAGGCAAGTTTAGTCAGCGGCTGTTGGTTAGACACAAAAGAGTTGCCCCCCCTTATTTTGAAAAAAAAAGAAAAGAAAAAGAGACCGTGGGTGCACAAAAGAGAAAAAGAAACGAAGGAGCAAAACGGCTGCCTGGACACAGAGGAAGAGGTGGAGGAGGAGGAAGGTGGGGGGCAAAGGGGGGTCTAAAAGGCGATGGTAAACTCCCACATTCACAGCATTCATTGAAAAGACCATCTGTGGCTTGAAATGGATGAGTGTTGTGAGTGCGTTCAAAAACATTTCTGTTTTAATTCTTGTGCCTCCCGAGTGGGCGGAGCAAAGAGGGAGGGGCGGAGGTGTGGGGGGTTGCGAGTTGTGGGTTTGAGGCGGGTGAAAAAGAAAAAAAAGGTCCCACTTCTGCAACCTCGAAGTTTTCCTCAGACGGGGTGGTGGAGGCGATGAGGACCGTAAACAAATAAAATGAGAGATATGAAGGGAGTGTGTTCCTGTGTGCGAATGTGGGGAGGGGTCCGCCCCCGTAACGTAGGGGGCCAGCTTCACAAACCGAATTACACGGGGCGAGGTGGACAGACACAGCTATTTCGGAGACAAAACAGCGCTGAAATCCGGGCATTTAAGGACACACGGAGTGACTAACCGCGACGGACATTTAGGGCCGATTAGCAGATTCGACGCGTCCCGCTTGTTTGGAAAACACAAAGCGAAATTCATAATACAGCATCCGCCCTCCAGTGCATAAAACCTATTAATATAACAGCCTTCATCTTGTCTTTTTTTTTTTTTTTTTTTTTACATATTTTGTCACTACAAACTTTCTTCTACTGGGCTCTTATGTGATGGACCATCGATTGTTAAGCAAAGATTACATGATATTAAAGTCTTTTTTTTATTAGTGAAAATTGGCAAAGTTGGCTGCACATTAAATAAATTGGAATTTAAGTTCCCAACTGCAAAATCACAAACGATTGAACGTCTAATCTAAAATCCAAGAAGGTGACTTTAGAAACTTAGAGAAGCTTAGAGGGCACTGAATCCAAATACACTCCACACTTTTAAGATTTTGGTGCATTAAAAAAAAAAGGGTATTTTAAATCGTATGATTTCCTTTCCTCTCATTTCCCAGCTATGCATAGCTTTGTGCTGGTCAATTCTATAAAGCCTGGATGTTATAATTTAGCATTTTGAAATGACAAAATGAAAATAAAAAGGTCATTTATTAAGTTTATTCTAATGGAAAGCTACATTTTAGGCAAAAAAAAAAACGCAAGATAAACAGGAAACAATGATACAGTTTGTGCCTTCTTGTCTTTACCTCTTACCAATCCTCCCACCACCCCGCGCCCCTCCTCCTCCCCTCTCTCTGTTTTGTCTCCGTCTCTCCAGATTGAGTGCCTCTAATTCATTTGCGCCCCCCTCCATGTCAATTAATTAAGTGCACGCTTTTCTTCGGGCCGTGCACGGCAATTAGCATGAGATAAATATGCATCAGTGGAATTATCTCGTCTTGTAGTCTCCCGCATCCACACACACACTCACACACACACACTGCCCCTGTTCTGATGGCAGTGCTAATTTGCATCGTGAGTATTCTTAGATGCGTGTTAATTAGGCTCCGGTATCAGGATGTTTTTTTTCCTTTTTTCTCTTTTTTTTACCTTGATACGGGACCTCGAGAACGTGTTCAAGTGTTTCTGCAACCAAAGGGAAGCTGACATACTTTAATTAAAGGGTAAAAGCGACTGGGAAGGCGTGTGGGCATGTGGCGAAGTGTGTTTTTTCGAGACGTTTGGGTGTTTTATTTGAAAACACAGTGTTTTACCGCTGGCCCACTTTCACAGCTGCTGGGAAAAAAATATAAAAAAATTCTATCCCTTCCCATAACATGATGCCAATAGCCTTCACCAAACTTCCTGCGAGATAATCAAATAATGGGCCCAGAAGTCGATTTTCTCTAATAGGCGTAGGGGCAATTCAAACGATAGACTTCATAGCATTACATCACTCACAGAGCACTCTGACAAGCCATTTAGTGACAACGAATTACCTCACTGCCCATAAAAACTAAACTAATGTGAAGTATCACATATTTTAATCAACTGGGAGGAGGGAGGAAGGCATTGCTCTCCTCAAATATTTGGACCGAGGCCGGACGTTTTCAGAGGAAAGCTTTAATTAAATTAACGTGGAACCCTGTTTTTTTTTTTGCTTTTTTTCACTTGGGGCCATTAAAGAAAAAAAGAAGAAGGGAAAAAAAAGTGGTTTTATGTTTTATGGTGCAACTCCTTTAAAAAAATATATAAATAAGTATATATATATATACATATATATATATATCAATCGCGAAGGGTTAATAACCCGGTGAGGGAAGGACGGATACTTAGTTTTACAGTCCAAAGGTAAATTCAGGAAAGCAATTCTTCAACTGGTCCTTAATGCAGCTCAGTCTTAAATTAAAAAGAGCTTCCAGTGCAGGACGCCAGGCTTCAATCGACTGTATCTCCACTGTCAGCTAGAATCCTCACTCCAACAGGGGTGAATCAGTGAGCTTCAGAGGAACGGCGAAAATAAACGACATAAGCCGGGTCTTTAGGCTGAATTAAATGATTTCATTGTTTTTGTTTCCCCCTCATTCATAAGTGGCTCAGCGTGTGTTTATTTAACTCCTTGCTTCAAATGTTTTGCAGCCTGTGCAGTGAAGAGTTCTGACTTAAATCTGATGGGGGATCTGTGGAGGGAGCTATTGATTAGGGTGATGGTGAGGAGGTCCTCCAGCCTAAAAAGACTATTACCAGCTCATCATTCAAGATAAATGATTACTGGAAAAAATGTACAAAAAATAAAAATAAAAAAAGGTTGGATTATTAGGAGGGTTTATGCCAAGATTTGCCCAATGGTTGCTGAGAGAGGAATAGCTCATTTTAACATGTCATTTAAGAAGCATATAATTTTTTTTTTTTCTAATGTCAATACTTTTTCCTCTGTTTATTTACCTTTTGATAGACATTTTCTGTCTTGGTTAATAGAAAAGAACTTATCATTATATATTATTTTCAGTCTTTATTCACTTTTCTTTCCTACCTTCATGTTCATACATTTAACTACTTTGAAAAATCTAATACTTGGCTCGACTCGTCCGACTCACCAAATAACTGGATCACTTTGCAAAAGTTGGGATATTCCAATAACTGGCTTTACTTTTTCCACATTTTTTTTTAATAATTCATTTTGGGTTTATGACTAATCAAAATGCACATTTATGAAAAAGTCCCAACATTAATATGCTTGTAATAGTTTTGGAAATAATACAGTATATATATATATATATATCTATATATATATATATATAGATATATATATATATATATATAGATATATATATATATATATCTATATATATATATATAGATATATATATATATATATACATATATTCCAATATGTTTGTTTTGAGATTCTGTTTGTTTGGGGCTTTTTGCATATTAAATATATCGCAGACGTTTCTTACTTTTACGGCTCTCATCCATGCAATTTGTCTGATCTGCTCAGACTAATCATAAATAATTTGGTGACAAGTTCCATCTGATCTGGCAGAAAAGAAAAAGAAAACTCTGAGGTGTTTAAAGAGAGGAAACGGTGAAAAGGGAAGTAAGAATCAAAGCTTGTTTACATCCCAGCGATGGTTTGCTGAGCACCTCATGACAAAAAAGTGGGAATTTTAAAGAAAGCAGAACAAAGAAAAGTCATTCCAGTGTATAAATGTGTGTGAGTCTCTTGTCCTCCAGCTTGTTCCTATTTCAAGCTTCACGATGGATTCTCTCTCACTCTCTTTTTAAACTTAAATATGCACTCTAATGCTAAGGTGGAAAATGTTCTAATTTGCTCTTAGACTGTTTTTCAACATATATTTTCTTTTTTTAAAATGTGGATTTTGTTAAAAAAAAACTTCTAGTTTTCAGTGGGGGACTTTGTATTTGAGTGGTTGTAAAGCCGGTGGTTTGTTCTCCCCATTCAGTGTTAAATAATGATAAAACACTTGCCAGCGTTAAGAGTCTTTCTTTAAAGAAAACAAAACAAAACAAAAACTGGAAGGTTGGACACAGGACGTCCAACCTGACACAGCGTTTTTTGGACCAGCCCAGATATATTTGGATTTTATTTTAACTATCATTTATTTTTTCTTTCTTTCAAAGATCGCATTTAAAATATTTGACAACCTTTTTTTTCTTTTTTTAAATAAGAATTTGAAGAAAGAAACTGAAGACTGAGTGGACAGACCAGAGGGAATGGGTCACTATTTTGAGTGTGTGTGTGGTGGAGGGAGTGTGTGTGTGTGTGGGGGGGGGGCAGTGAAAGGTCTGAAAGAGGAGGGTGAAGGGGTGCAGAAGGAGGGGGAGGGGGGTTGAATGCCACCACCCAGTAGGCCGTGAAATCAGAAACCTTTGCCAACAAGACAGCCACCCGCACAGCCGCCGTTGTTCTGAAAGTGGGAGAGCGTGCGTGTTCGGGCTCCTCTGGGGAGAGCGCAGTCATGCAGGGCATCACCCAGCTCCTCCTCCTCCTCCTCCTTCTCCTCCTCCTCCTGCTATCTCCTGTCACTCTCTGCCCTTCTGTCTCCTCCTGCTCTCACATGTGCTCCGCTCTCAGACTGCTCATTTGTACAGTTGGGCTTAAAGCGTGCTTCGAGATCTTAAGGCCGAAGTCGGCTACCGGACAAAAGGAAGGGAACATTCCTGTCCTATAATGTGATTTTTAAAAAAAACCAAAAACGTTTATTCTGTTCAAACAATGTTAAGGCTTTTTTTTTTTTTTTTAAAGCATTAGAAATGTGTTTGTTTTTTTATTCTTATATTGTTCCTCCAGATATTGTTCTGGTCAAGTCAAAGGCCTCTGTAGCAGGAGTACGATGAAAAAAATAAATATTTAAGTTCTTCTCGTATTTTGGAAACCGACCCCCTCCTCTCCTCTCCTCGCCTCTGTCTTTGCTCCTTTAACAAACTCTCCTCTTTTCGCCGGGTCCCGGCCTGATTACCATGCTGCGGGTGACTTTTCCCCTCTTGTCTCACTTTCACTCTTTCTAAAGGGCACTTAATAAAATTCAGAGTCTGGTTTTTGTGTAGAAGACAGAGTAAAGGGAACAGAGAAGGACTTTACCCTAGAATTTTTTTGATTTTTTTGATTCTCTTCCTCTAAGGATTGCTTAAAAAAAAGTTTATTATTGCACGTTTATGTCAAGAAAGTAAAGCAAAAATTAATTTATTTACACGGCTCTTAAATTAATTTGCTGAGATGAATTGAAACTTTTACCAACCCATTATCTCGAGTTTTTTAAACTCTGGACGCGTTTCTGTTTTTTTCTATCACACAAGAAATAGAAAATGTTCAACTAGGCTTCCATTCAGCTAAAAAAAATTTGATGGCGGTTTGAGTGAAAACACAAGCTTCTATTAGAGTACCGAAGCCGGTAAGACATTTTCATTTTCATATGTGGTAAAGCTAAACAGAAAAATACTCTGGCTTTTAGAAAAAAAAAACAAGACTCAGAAAGCCTTCTGTTTTTCTTTGGGGTAATTATTTTGTTACAATCAATCAATATAAATTCATCATCTGAAATACAGAAAATGGTGAAGTAATAAAAATGTACATAAGACCAGGAAAAAAAGCAGCTTTTGAATATTGAGTTTTAAATATGTAAAACACTTAAATGAAAAAAAATGGAAAAACCACAAAATGTTCTACTGACGCTTTTCTCCATCTGCTAATTCTTCACCCCATATTTCTTGATCAGAGTAGAGGGGGGGTCCTTTATTTAAAAATTGTTTTTTTATTATTATTATTATTTTAAAATTTCTTTAAAAAATGCTATTCATAAAGGATGAATTCATATATTTTTACAGAAAAGTAGTAAAAAAAAGAGCTGCAACCTCGATAGTAATGTAAATATCTGTATTCTGAAGGCTTCGATTCAGGATAGTTCGAGTGTGTGTGTCTTACTGCAAGACACACACATTCAAGATGCTGTTAATGAAACTTCAAGGAGCCGATATTAGGGTAACTATACTGTAAAAATGACACTATGGCAAGCGACAGTTTGTCCTGTTTGTGCTCATATGGTACAGAGACACGACTCAGTGGAGTTTGAATCTTTTCATGTGAATAAAAGTTTCAAAAAGTTGAGGTTTAAAATCTAACATTCCCACAGAGTGAACACGGCATTTTAAAGGCTGCATGACGTGTGCATGCATACGCCGATGCCCCTCCCCAACCTGTTACTTTTCTCTAATGATCACCTCTGCCTTTGCTTACAAGTAAGAGAAATAAGGAAACATCTTTGGATGTGGCAAAAAAAGGCAATGAGGTCTCATCAGCTTATTGCACAGGCATTATTCTGCTTCAAATTCAAATCCAAAAATACTTTATTAACCCCAAAGGGAAGTTAAATGTTGTGTAACTTAATTTAGATTCTTGAAAGAGTTATTGAAAATGGTGACGGCTGTTGGTGGGAAAGATCTTCTGCAGCCGTCTGTGCTGCACTGAACCTGAAGAAGCCTCTGACTGAAGATGCTCTGCCTTCCCGAGACAGTCTGGTGAAGAGGATGGTCAAGTTGAAATACTGTGCAACACGCACTTGAGTAGTACTTTTATGGTTATTGGTCTGATTTCCTTCTTTTGGTTTAATCAACACTGAAGTAATGAAATCTAGCATTGTTATAAATACAGCCCTTTTTTGTTTTAAATAGATATATTTTTTTCTTTTAGATAAAAAAAAAAAAAGCTAGACTGTCATATTTTGAACAAGATTACTGAACTGCGAGAATTCGATATAAAGAATTGAGATCCATTTTACGATCCTGCAGAGTAAATCTCAAACGTGAGTGAGAATTTTAAATCAGGATTCAATTTCACATTCAAACATTCTCAAAAATAATAATAATAATAATGAAACAAGTTAACTTTCCATCTCTTAATCATTTTTGGAGGGTTAGGAGATTCATGTGGGATAACCAAAAAGAATAAAAATAAAAAAAGTGCTTCCTCCTTACGGGAAGACTAATGGCTTTAGTATTAATTGAAACTCTTTCTTTTCCGGGCTGAGGAATTAATCAAAGATAAAGTAGGAGGAGGGAGATATTAAAAGTTTAAGTGGGGCTCAGCAATTCATTATCCGCCGAGAAAAGCTTTTGACGACGATAAACTCTGTCTTATTGAGATTTGTTGCCGCTCACACGCGGACGGACGCAGAGCGAGACAGGAAGTGAGGTTGAAGTGTGCGTGGAAAAGAGGATGACAAGACCAAGAGAGGAAAATAAGATACAAACGAGCAGGAAAACTTCTATTTCTAAAAATAGAAATAGAAAAGAAAGAGGTAAAAATGGATTGTTAAATGAATTCAGAGAGGGCAGGTTGTTGAAGAAACTGGACATGTATTCAAAGGCAGTACAAATGAGAAAAAGCAAAAACAGGAAAAAGCAAAATTTGACAAATGAGTTGGAAGGAAAGTAGGAGGGTGAACATGGTGGGAGGCAGAGAGACAAATATCTTCTCCTCCACCATCTCCCCTTCCTGTCCCTTCCCTCCTGACAGCCTCCCTCTGCCTGCTTATCCCACCCCCCCAACGCCCCTCGCTGTTAAATTATTCAGGACCACTTCTGCAGCACGCTTGATTAAGTTTTCATTTCTGCAAATTACCATTCGGAAGCGCACCACGCCACTGAATCACCTAACCGCTGCGAGCGCCGAGGCTGTTTACCTGCTGTCGCTCCCCTCGGCGCGCGAGAGGGGAAACAAAGGCAACATAAATGATCACGTCGCAACCTTAATCATCTCTTTGTATTGTTGTGATCATTATGTATTGTAAACCTCTTTGTCAACACTGGTAATGCACGACAGTTAAGACACGGGAGCGCATTTCGGAGGAATTACAAATTAGAAAGTGAAGTTGGGTGGGGGAGATAAACACCGGAAGAAGACACGAGTAGGTGTGAAGAGACTTTGAAGGGGTGGGGGTGGGGGCGGGGGGGTCAGAGGCTGCTGCTAATCTACTGTATATGTGTGGTGATGGACTGTGATTGCACAAGTGGTCAATAAGTCCCATTTGGAAGAACAATGAGAGTCTGACCAAAACATTATGCAACTAGTTAAACCCCTATTAGTGTAAAAGCTCGCTGATCGCTTTCCAGCTCCATCTAAGCCGCGTTGTGGATGACGGTCGGTACATTTCTGCGTGACCGGGCGAGTCAATCCGGTCTGAGTTACAAGCACACTTTGCAACAGCTACTGTAGCTACAGCAGAAACAAACAGCACTCAAGATTTACGAGAGGTCTTTAAGTGCATACATACATCCAGTTAAACTGATTTTCACTCATTTATTCTTGGGTCAGCCCTTCAGTTTGCCCCCCCCTCCACCAAAAAAATAATAATAATAATACGACTTTAGAGGTACATTCTTATTTTGTTTATCGGCGTGGCTCATCCCTAATAACTATTTTCCCTAAAACTATCAAAGCGGTGTTTGTCTTTCACGTGTCGTCATCCCAGCGACTTATTTCAATCTTCAACAGACCAAATGCATCTCTGTGTTTCCTGCAGGACAGCGTCGCCCTGCAGAGGGTCCCGTATGCGGCCTTTCATGACTATGATCAGACCGTTGAAGGGATCCTCCACGGCGACGCAAGCGGCGGTTAGGGAAATGATGGTGGTTAAGATGAACAGTGTGAACGTTTGGACCGTTGAGAGTGCAGCGGGAGGCGTAAGCCTGATGTGTGTGTGTGTGTGTGGGTTTTTTTTGTCTGCACCAGACACCGGAGAGCAGGAGCAAGGAGGATCAGGAGTATCACTTAGATGGGGGGGGTCTTGGTAAGACAAGTGTGCGTCCGCAGTTTCGGTCGTCTCCGCGGCCCACTTAGACAGCTCTTGTGAATCAGCAGTACAAATATCAGAGAAAACCTCAACTGGACCCCTGTGGTAATGACAGTGCAATTATTACACACTCACACGCGCGCGCACACACACACGTGAACAGAAACTCCCCGCACACACTTCCTGTTCGTACGCCTCATTAGTGCTAATATTGGTTCGCGGAGAGATTGGGCGGATTTATGGTCGGCCATGTGTACAGACAGCTAATCAGCAAGCGACCACAAAGGGCCCCTCTGTGGCTACAAGATAAAGATAACCATCAGACCGTATACACACATGCACACACCTGTAGCTGGCAGATAAGCGTCGGCCTTTCAGGACAGAAACAACAAGTTCTGATTTACTACTTTGGATAACTGCGGCAGAACGGCGTACTGATTATACTTCAGTCACGCTGGGTTTGGGCGAGAACGAGCGAGAGAGAGAGAGAGATGGGCTGGCACTTGATTTGTGTAGAGGCTCTGATGAAAGCAGTTTGTCACCGAGTGTCAGCCGGTATCATGTGCCGCATAGGGGTGCATCTGTGCTGCATTGTGCCTGCGTTGTGTAAAGGTTCCGTCGCAGATTTACGGCTCTCTCTCTCTCTCTCGCTCCCTCTCTCTCTTCCTCTGTGGTGAAACATCCACAGAGGGCCTTCCTGTACCGACTGACAATGGACGGTGGATTAACGGTCCACCTTCAGCCCGTCGTCCTGCCTCTCTTTTGCCGCCACTTCACTCTCCTCTTAAAGCTCGGCCTCCTAATTAGCGCTTGTTTAGCCGAGTGATATACCGTCTGCTGTCTTTCTCGCAGGGGGGAAATGGAGACGTTTATTCTCAGTGAACTTTGGCCCTTTCCTTTCCCGGTTGTGTCACCTGGTTGGTGTTGGATTTCTTATCTCGCTGCGGTCCTGCTCTTTCCTCCCTTTTGTTCCTCTTTTAACAGTAATTGATCCTATTCGCCGTGTCAGATTAGGCCGTGCCAGGGCCACCATTAGTGGCTCCTCATTCAACGGGCCCGTTTGAATTCACACAGCCTCGGCCCAAAGTATTTACGTGGCTCAAACTTTTTTTGCGCTCTGTCACAACCACAGACTTGAACGTCAAATCTTTCGGGGGAATGTTTTTGTAGGTTCTGCACATCCAGAGAGTCAAATTTTTTAATTTTCACCCTTTGGATTTTGATTGAAAACTTGACGTGGCCATTGTAGCACATGCATTATGCAGTGATCTTAACCTGTAGATCCGGCTGCATATTTTGGGTTACTAAAGAACCTCCATTCTAGCATAACATGTTTTGATGAGGGTTTTTTTTTTTACGGATTGACCCATTTTTTACGCCATTCATAGTCTCATCAACTCTTACCATGGCCAACATGACTTTTTACTTTTTATATTGAACAGTCTTGACACTTTGTCGCAAAGGCCTAAGATTTGTAGAGTGTGTGGCCAACAGTTGTTTGCCAACAGATTCTCTCTAACTCTATAGATGATCCCACTTCAGCTGTGGATCTGTGGAGCTACTCCAAAGATACTTGTTGCCTTGTTATTACTCTCTTTCCCCTGCTTGTCACTTTAAGTGAATGAATACATGATGGTCATAAGACGATTAAAGTTTGGAATGCTGCCGAAAAGGTCCTTGATTTTTGTGGTTCTTCAATGGCAAACAGAAGTAAAAACAACAAAAATGTCTTGGGATGATGAGACACCAATATGTCATCAGCTCACTCGTTTGGGGAACGCTTTGATAGTCAATAGATTGTCGATAGAGTGTTCATCTCCTCTTACTTGCCGTCTTTTGTTGTTCTTTCAGTCCTTAAATCTTTTTTTTTTGCATCCTGTTGCAGTCATGCATTCTTTTGTAGTTCTTATCAACACTTTTGAGTATTAATTGTAATCGATGAAACGTCTCGTATGGAGGGGCGGCGCTTTAATCTTTCCGTTTCATTTTATCGCTCTTGCCTTGCACCTTTTCTGCCCTGTTCACTGATCTCTCTTTTTTCTTTCCCCCTCACACTTTCCTCTCTGCAGCCTCTCTCTCTCCACGCTCAGGCCATAGATCTCTCTAACAGGCACTATCTACAGCCCTAAGCCCTAATGAGGCATCATAAGGCGAACAGTTTGCAGCAGCACCGTGCTCTTCTTTTATTTGCCAAACCATATCTCTTCCTCTCTTCTCTTCCCCCCACCCTTCCCTGCTGCCCTCTCCTCATCTCTCAATTGCTCTATCAGTCTTCCCTGCTCGCTATATCTCTCCCTCTCTGTCTCTCCTCCTTCCACCTCTTCCTCAGCTCTCTCTCTCTCGCTCTCTGTCTCTCGTGCTTCCCGCCATTGTGTTTTATCTCCCTTCTCATTCACCCGTTGAGCTCTCCTTTCCCCCTGTCATGGCGGTTTGAATCATATCTGGCCGTCTACATATGCTAAAGCCTGTGTAATTACAGCAGCTCTTAAATAAAGACACGCTCCTAAAGCTGTCGGCTGGAATCACAGCCAAACAAGGCAGGAGGGGCCTCCCAGCAGCAACAAAGCTGTCATAGATCACTATGGATTTATCACCGGCAAGCATAAGAGGAGAGGGAGAGGGAGGCAGAGCAGGGACGAGGGGGGGGGGGAATATTTTTCACGTGCCGTCGCGGGTACAGAGAGGAGGGCGAGATTTAAATTTCTGTGATCTTTCAAACGTTAGAGGAAAAAATATATATATATATGTGAGATGAGATGAGATGGAGATGAACTAATAGTAAGAGGAATCATCTATGAGACGTTTCTCGACAAAAAGGGGTATCAATAACAAACTGTGAGCCGGCAGATCGGTGTGCAGAATAGGTCTTCCCTCGGCACCGCTCGCCAGTTTTTAGGTTTTCACGAATAAGCAAGATTTCACAAACCGTGAACTGTGTTGTAAAGTATCAGAAATACGAGAGCCAAATATTCAGCAGACTTAACCTAAAGTGCTTGAAAAGGAAGAATAATTAAAACAATGCTTTATTTATTTATTTATTTATTTATTTATTTCATTTGTAATTTTTTTTCAAAAAATCCTCAGTTCTGGATTAAATCGTCTAAGAATTTAATGTGATAATATGGTCACTTTTTTTTTTTTTAGCAGAAAACATTTACAATACAGATACAGGCTTTAGTGCATGCTCACATCATGTTTTACAATCTTTGTAATTAAAGATTACAGAGATGGTGGAGTTTTTTTCTGTTTTTGAGAGAGGTTGTGCCATCCTCGGTTGTGAGCCACGTCAACCGAGTCAAAAGCTATTCAGCTTAAAATGAACTCACATTCTTAGCAAATGGATTGTGAATTCACTTGGTTAGCAAGTTTTCTGACTTTCCCCCAGAAAACTCGCTCAGCCCGCTGGTCGGGTGGCAGCGCAGTCATTCATCCAGCAGCCCGTCGTAATTTTGAGTCAAAAAATGTTTAAAGTTGACAGGAAATTTGAAAATATCGCTTGATAAATATGTGTTATTGAAAGATTCGAAGATTAACACCTGAACACCAACTATAAAGTCTTAAAAAATGCGAACATTTTAAAATGACTTAAATAAGTAATGCTTAGCCTGGCGGGGGCACAAATAAAGCTTGGTGGCCCGCCAGGCTTGTCATACACTACGGGAAACCCTTCTAAGCTACAATTTCTACCTGCTAGCTTTGCCTCTAGCCACGCGCTGAAGCAGATGCATCTATTGCGCCTTCAAATAATTCACGTCAGTAATGCAACAGACGCAAGCTCCTATACTGTCCTGTTTTCCAGGGAGCAAATCTTCCCCGACGCCGTAACGCAACCCGACCCACCGCACTGTTTGCCTTGGCTCCCAGGACACAGAAGAAAAAAAAATTCATTATAAAAGTCCACTGTTGGAGTGAATGCTAATATGTCAGTATTTTTCAAACGTGTGTTGTCCTACACTGACTGACAGACCAAACTGAACCAAAATCCCATTTCTTCACAAAAAAAAAAAAAAAAAGATGATTTGGTAATGTTCCCATTCCCTCAAAACAAAGACATCTATTGAGGCCTAGTAAAAGTAGCATTCAGGGGTGAATTAAAAGTACTTGGTCGTTTTTAGACCGAAAGCAATTAAATGAACCATCAACACGATGCGGCTCAAACTCATGTTTTTCTGAGTTTGATGGTTTTTCTCTTCGTTTTTCTAAAACGGGATTTTCCAGGTGGTTTTATTTTTTAACTAACCCGTCCACGTTCTTATACGTCTGTTTTCTCTCATCCCTTCCCACTACCTTTTCCCTTCTCCTCCTCCTCAACTTGCGTAATTTATCTGTGCAGCGGTGGTTCAGATTGATCAGCCTCTGAAGGCCGAGACGTGTGAGCTGCTGATGTTGCAGTAACCCCCGCTGAATAGCGAGCAGAGTGTGTGCCGGCGTGTGCATGAGTGCGTGTGTGTGTGTGTGAGAAACCGACATGGGGGGAAAGTGGAGGGGACATTTTTTAAAATGTATTAATCGTCGTGGTAACTGAGGATGAGAGTGGCTGCGACAGGCCCATCTTTTGAGAGAGATACATCATATGTGACACATACCCAAACACCTCTGCACACACTCACGCACACACACACGCACACTCAGCTGCATTCTAATATCCCAGGGGTTCAACACAAGTGCTTTACACTGTGGCATCAGCTACCACACACACACACACACACACACACACACACACACATGCAGACAAACACTCTCTACCTATGGGGAAATACAAGGCAATTTGTTACTAATCACTAGATTCCCAAACTTTGCGTTCGTCTGGATTTCCAATGATTAATAGCTTTCCACAGTAAACTTGATCTCTGGTTAAATACTACACTGGAGTCTGTGTCTGTGTGTCTGGAGGTAGATGCTGCACAGGATAAGCCGTCTTAAACCAGACTATTAGTTTGAGGAGGGAAAGTTAGATTAGCTGCAAGATGGCGCCTTCCATCTAATGTCTTTCTTCACTTCTATCCCGCTCATCTTTCTTTTTATTTCCAGTTTGATCCTGGTGTTTGGTGCTCCGTTGGGGCCGTGTGAAGCTGGCAGAAAATAAAAGAAGAAAGGAAGTAATTTTTTTTTCTATTCTAAACTCTACATTTAAGAAAAGTCTGATGCAGCTTTTCTGAGCTGATACCAATTTTTGATTTTCTTTGAGGTCTGGCCTGTCAATATTTTTGGCAGGATTTTTCCATATACTGTAGAAACTTTTAAAAATAACTATTTTTAATACAACTGAAGCACAAGGAATGGCAACATTATCCTCATTTATGTGTCAACGTATTTGCCCATGATTGTTACCCGATTCTTCCTCAAAGTACATCAAATAAATAAATTGCATGTTTTTGTAGACCACAGTGGGAATCCAGATTCCTTTAAAAAAAATTAGTGAATCAAGTTTTAAATTCAGCGATAACAGAGATTTGCTAATCAGATTACCAACTCAGCTGACTAAAGTGTACATCTAAATATTTCTTAGTGAACTAACTTCATAACTCCACACTGACTAAAGCTTCAAAAAAAAAAAAAAAAAAACAACGAAAAAAAAGAGAAATTTAAAATAGCCTTGCCGCCCTCAATGTATTGACACCCTGGGTGGTGACCCACATTGCCCAAATCAAACCTAATCACCACTCAAGAGATTATTTCCAATTTATTCGTTTGGTGCATGTTTATCTGCATTCACTAAAATACAAAATCTTGCAACTTTTTTTTAAGCAGACTACAACTAAAATAGACAAAGCTATAACCCAAAAGTGAAAGCTCCACTTTTGGATTCTCGTTCAAAAGAAAACGAAATATTGGCATTGACTTTGAAAAATCAAAACACACCAAAAACAAGTTAAAGGTTTTCACATTTTGGTTTCAACTTGATCGTGTGTGGTCGAACTTTGTGCGAGGCTGGAGAGGCGAAAGGGGGAGGAGGTGAAGGAAAGGGAAGAGGAGATGAGAGCAAAGGAGGAGGAGGAGGAGGAGGAAGGGATGAAGGCAACAGAGGAGAGGAAGCTGAGAAACTGGCGAGTGGTGGAGGAGAGGTGACAAGGCTTCGGGGACAGACAGAGGCATGAATAATTTATCAACACTTCTGATGGACAGATTAGGGAGAAAAATGAACAGAGATGAAGCAAGAGAGAGAGAGAGAGAGTTGGAGGTGGTGAGGGTGGCGGGGCGAGAGGAAGAGAGATTGAAAACAGAGGAAGGGGAGGAATAAAAAGACAAACAGAAAAAAAAGGAAGAGAAGAAGAAAGCAAGTGAAGGGTGGAGGGGCCACACACTGGAGCTCTTTGATCCTAACAAACCCCTCTCACCCTGACACCACCATGCCATCTGTGGCCCGCCCTGCGTGTGTGTGTGTGTGAGTGTGTGTGTGTGTGTTTGTTTGCGTGTGTGAGAGAGAGAGAAATAGAGGACACAGTGACAAAGGAACAAGGAGACAGAAACAGCGACGTTAAGGCAGGATTACTTCAAGTCCAATCGATATTTACGGTGAAACGACGTGGTTCTCAAGTCGTGGTGCAGGTACCACTGGAGCGTCGCCGCTGGGTGGATTTTTGGGGCCGCCCGCGGTGATGCTCGGAGCAAATTCTCATGTTAATCGTTTTAAAAAGGTAAAACAAGCAAGTCAATGGTGATGAAGTAGAAGACAGTAAACCAGGAATAAGAGTCAGAACTCCGTTTATCTAGGGAGTTAAGACATGGAAGGTCATCAAACTCAAACTGGAAACCAGCACAATTTACCCATTGATGCGATCAGCGGGGATGTAATGTTACATCCAGTTCAAGAACTGGACAAGTTGGGATTTTTTTTTGTTTCAGGCTTTTAATGCTGAATGTTAGGTTTTCTTGGACAAAATGAACCACTAGATTCTGTGTTTCTGAAGTGAAACCGATTGTCACTTGTTCCCGTCTCTTGGTGTCACGTCTGTCTGCCTGCATGTTAGACACACAACACCTGTTTTCACAGACATATTTAATGCCATCATCATCATCCACAAATCTGTCGCTCTTCTTCACCCGCTTCGACTTTCACATGTTCTTTTTTGACCTCTCTCATTTTCTCTTCCTCTTCCTCGCCCAGCGTCCAGGTGCACCTGCCTTCGCTTATAATAGGCAGCACTTTTCAGCTTATCCCACTAACAGCGCATGTATTGGCCATGCGTGTGCGTGTGTGTGCTTTCAGCGGGAAGGTCGGCGCGCGTTCTGTCGACATTACACCACGGCCACCCCGCCGTGTGGAAGACTTTACCTCTCGCAGCATGCGCCCCTCGAGGCCACGCGCCAGCTGCCCTCGGCGACCGGCCATTACCGGAGGATTTTGCACGGTGCTGCCGCGCCGGGTCGCGAGACATCCGACCCGGCGTTGACCTCAAAGCTCGCACCGATTCCGACCGTACTTTCAGCAATGCCCTCCGACAAAGTCAGCGATGCTTTGCTCGGCTTTAAGCCGTTTCTGTATTCCCCCCGTCGTCTGACAGTCAAAGGTTAGAATGAGTCGATCAGAAGCTTTTCATGTAAACTTCCCAGAATAACTGCGTTTGAGGAAAAGGGAGAATATTGTAAGAGAAGCAGTGTTTTAAGCAGCTGCTCTCACCCTTTAAACTTGTAGGTAACTTTTCTAAAGATATGTTTGTTTGTTTTTTACATGTTTCTTAAAATTCTCATTGAGAATTTTAAGATACTCACAATCAACTCATGCACGAGTTGATTGTGCACACACAATCAACTCGTGTATGCACTGCAGGTGTGCTAATGGTGGAGAAACAGCTTAACGCCGCAGGAAAACTGTTTATCCACCGTAAT
The DNA here is from genome assembly GCA_903066825.1 of Alfaro cultratus. Lineage (NCBI taxonomy): Eukaryota > Metazoa > Chordata > Actinopteri > Cyprinodontiformes > Poeciliidae > Alfaro > Alfaro cultratus. The sequence continues at coordinate 164,418 of CAEFZX010025258.1, forward strand.
TGCCGGCCATGCTAACTAGCATTAGCATTCACAGCAGGCTCCGTTGGGGAGATGTAGCTGAGCAGAGAGAGAAAGCGTGAGGGTGTTAGCAGCGCATTCAGGAGGATGATTGACAGCGCTAAAGTCTTCCTGACGGCTCTGATTGGTTGTTTCTGACTGGGTGAATTTCTGCAGATGTCTGAAGGACCACAGAGATGAGGCAGAGGAGCTTGATTTTTTTCATAGATTATCTGTCTCATAATTTACTAAATATGTAAAAAAAGAAAAGGAATTTTCATAAACAGTACCTACTGCAGCCTTAACACTGTGTAAGCATATCTAGGTGTGTTGGGTCTGCGTAAATGGATTTTCCTGGAGGCTGAAGCTAATGACAACTCCCGACAGCAACGACCAGAGCAGCTTTCTGCTGTCTCAAAACAACTCCAGTTCCCAGAATATTACCGTGGTTTACGTGGACGTTTTTTCGTGATCACTTAAACCATCGCCATGTTGTAATTGGATGGTTATTTACAGGAAATCCAGTGACAGCTTACACAGGAAGGAGAGGTACGAGGCAACACCACCAGGAGTCTTCCTGTGTGAAAGCGCAGATCATGTCAAAGGTGTGCAATCAGAACAACTTACAGCTATAAAAAGAAAACCTCCCTTTGCAAGCAGACAGTAGATTCTCTTTATACATAACCATCCGATGTGTTCAAAGCAAAAATGTTCGCAAGGTGGGATTTCTACAAAACAATATGCCATATTTGATGTGGGAGTTGTTTTAAAGGAGCTAAAAGTTAGTTTCCGTTAGCCGTTAGCTTTGGACTTTAGGGACTAGCTCATCTGGATTTAACTGAAATTAAGACACAAACAGATCTATCTAGTGCAGATATATTATGATTATGCTGTTCTTGAAGAACCTCGCTTCAAAAAATAAAGTTATAATAAATTTATCCGGGGGTAACTAAACTAGAAAGAGTCGGAGACGAAGTTCATGCAATTTTGCAACTTATTCGGATTCAATCGATCAGACGCGCGGCGAAGAACTTCTGTGTTTTAGACTCCAAGATGCAAAACAAGGCAAAATATGTATTTGCATGTCATCTTAAATTCCAAAGTGAACGACAACCACTTTAATCACGGTAGCAATTCACATGCGCAACATCATCCGTGACTGTGTCAGACGCTAAGGTCGCCGTTTGGACGCAGAACGGGTGACAACACCTTCTGTAAGATTCTGGTTGCTTTATCATCATCTCCTCACCTGGCTTTCGCTCATGACCCCGGCCTGTTCATGACACTGCTCTGACAATTACGTGAGAGTACACATATGGCCTCTAACAGTCTGCGGAGCGCCGATCGGTGCCGTCCCACAGGTCATTAGGCTCCTTCTTGGGGAAACAAGGCAGATCTAACAAGTGCACAGCGAGGTTTAATGTGCTGTTAGTGTGGAGATGAGAGGAGAGCTCGCCTCTGTGGCACGCTCCGTTTGTTATTTTCTCACCCACTGATGCTTTGTTTTTTTCTTTTTTTTTTTGTTATCTAAAGGGAAAACAGTGTGCAACATGCAGGAAATAGAGCGAGGCGGATGAAAACCCCAAAGACGAGCGAACTAGGTCAGAAAGTGCTTCGAGATTTGTGGATTTAAAAAAAAATAATAATACAAAATCTGAACTGGAGTCAGGAATTTAAAAAAAACAAACATTTCATTTGTTAGAGGCAGGTAGGGAGGGGAAAAAGCTGTTTTCGCTTATGAAGAAGGAAGTTATGAGTAAAGAGGCTGTGTTAAGCACTCTCACATACACACACACACGCACACACACACCCTCCCCTGTTGGATGGAGAGGAGAATCAATATGTCTTTGAATGAGGGTCAGAAAGGTTGTCTGCCCTGGGAGAGCTGACAGATTTGCTCTCTTTTGCTCTGCTAAGCCCCTGCCTACTTCTAACACCCCCTGACACACACACACACACACACACACACACACACACACACACACACTCACACACACGCCCAAATACAGATGGAGCTACACTCAAGGAGTGAGGAAACAAACACATCAATGTGATGCATTTCCAAAAGGACAGGATTCCAAACATTTTTGCCACAGGGATGTGATATTAGACGTTCCATATCGAAATCTGTATTTTTGTGTTATGGGTGCATATATGTGAGTGTGTATGCGTGCGTATGTGCGCGCGTGTGTGTGTGTCTGGAGGCCACGTCCTGGCACCGAAATGAAATCTCTTTCACTTTTGGCATGTGTTGAATTATGAGATTTTTATTTTTCACCCGTTGCGTCTTCGTTAAAATAAGACGAACGTTTCCACAAAGTCTGAGGAACAGAAGACATATTTCAAGTCCGAAGTTAAGAAAACCAATAAGATCAGTACAACAGTAAAGAACGGCCATCTACAAGAACTGATGTAGATGGACCAGAACGCCCTGAAGGCCTGAACGTAATGTCCCGTCAGTCACTTTTTTTCCCCTCGCGTGTCCCTTCGGACCACAGCGGTTGACACCTCTTAAATATTAATAATAATCTCATCTTTTATTGCTCAGAAGGTCATGCCGCTGCACATGTAGCTACTCTGCAAAGACTTGCATAACCTCGAGTGAAGCAGCTGATTTGAAGAATTCATTTGAAAGTCGTTTATTTTATTTTTTTTCCCCCTGAATGTACAAAAATGTTTCCTCCATTTAGGCTTTTTTTAGATGGAAATTTTATATGAATGTTTCGGGAAATGAGCACTAATGTATAGCGGTGTTCCTCACGGTTCTATCTTAGGACCAATTTCATCTGTCTCCAGGTTTTTTTGTTTCTTTTTTTTTTACCTTACAATATAAATTCTTCTACGTTATATATTCAAATTTTAATGTAAAAGCTAAACATTAAAGCCCTGTTTGAATCTTGTAGTTTAGCTACTCTAGTAGTTTAGCTAGAAAAGCACCCAATGTGACCTGGAATACAATTTAAAAATTAAACGACTTCCCTCAGGGGAATAAGACGATAAAGACTGCGTCTCTTTTTCTTGTTGCCTCGGCGACATGTGTTTTACGTATCTGCGTCCGGCCGCTGCCCTGTCGGTCCACAAGCGAACCTGACGCAAGGAGACAAGCCAGAAGGAGGAATGTGCGCCTGTCTCTGAAAAATGCCAGGCGCGTCCGTGCGCCTGCGTTCCCGTGTCGTTAACACACCGGCGCGGCAATTAGCAATCACTCATGGAGCTAATGACATCAATCAATGAGCTTTTAAAACCAGCCATTTGATAATTACAACCATCAATGGTCACCCGTGAATTCATTATAGCACGAGGTGCATCCACTATGCCTCAGTCTGTCTCTCAGAGTTTGCTTCCTTTAAGGTTCTCGCAGAATTGGTATTTTTGAGATGCACTTTTCACCAAAGTGAGTTCAATTCAAACCTTTGACAACATGCTGATGCCGTATGAGATCCTTTATTAGGTAAAGGAAGTGAGTTTTAAGCGTTGCTGAAAGAAGCATAGTGGCTATATTGGATTAGCATGTTGTGGCCTGTTCCCACTGGATGCTTTTTTTGTTTCTTTTTTAACAATTTTGTAGAAATGTAAAAGAAAAAAAAAACAGGGAACAGAGAAAATACATTTTAGAATAAATAGCTAAGATGCAACGTTTGATTATTGTAAATCATTCTGCCTCCTAAACATTTGAGAGATGCTTCTTTGTAACATTTCACTATAAAGTCTCTATTTAAAAAATCTTTTTAAAAAAAAAGGCAACAATAAACTGTAGTGACAAAATTTGAACTTTGTACGAGAGAACCCATCAGAAAAGCAATCACTGTAAGGAATTGCTTTCTTAGAGTAATTTTGAAAACAGCAAACATGCCACCAAGTCAAGTTTATTTCTTTGATTTCTTCATATTAAATGAAAACAAAGATGCCTGAACTCGTAATGCAGCGTGAGAGCTAAACAGAACAGCTGTGCCTCTGCGCTTAGGCTAAACTGCATGTCTTTCTTACGAATTAGGTGAGAAACCAAGTGACCAATTCTTTGCAACAGACTTCATTTAAGGGCATGTGTGCATTTTTAGATTTTCGTTTACATAAATTTCGCACAGTTGCATCCTTTCCCTTCCCGCTCACTGGGGAAATTTAACAAAATGGCTTCAGCTGTTAGTTTTAACGTGGAAAGAAAAAGGCATGTGAATGTTTTTTTCCAAATCACTGCACCCTTTAAATCAAATTCATGAAAACAGTAGAAGAAGCAAAAGTAAAACAAAACAAAACAAAACATCTGAAGCTATTTCAGCCAGTAGCAGGTTATTTTAGTAACCTTGACCCCAAATTCAGCTTCACTGGGTTAAAATGAGGCCTGCTGACAACCCCACCATTGGAATATGAGCTAACTGGCAGATCATATGGTAGCACCGATGTGTGTGCATGCGTCTTGTAATGCGTGCAGGGCTTGTGTATGCTCATCTGCGTGTGTGCATGTGGCACGGATGCACAATTACCAAGCAGGCGCGAATCAATAGGTGCCTGCTGACAGATGGATTAGCACGGTAAACAGATGATACACACACCGCTAAATTATTCATCTGCTGAACAGTGGGCTGGTTTTCCACACACACACAGCGGCAAGGGATGGAGAGATGGGTGTGAGTAAGTACGAACGAGCGTTTTGGAAAAGCAGCAGAAGTCTTCGCCTCTTTTTGCTTGAAAGCGACCTCCCAACCCCCCTCCCCACCCACCCAGGCGCCACACCCGGAGAGGGCAGCAGAATGCACGCCGGCTCCACTCAGCGACCCGGGAGGCGAAGGCGGCGACGCGCACTCCCTCTAATGCCTCCCAGATATGCGCCGGCACTGAGGGGTCAAACTGAAGTGTCCTGAGAGGTGTTTGAGCTCGCAAACACACAATTTGTGCAAGCAGCAACACGCTCGCCCTCGGCGCGCCGGAGTCTTTCCTGAAGTGCGGGCGAAGCCGTGACCATTAACTGTTTATGCCTTTCAGAAAGTCTGACTGACTTTCTGGGTTAAAAAAAAAACCCCATCTGATCATGACTCGGGGAAGACATGCGCCATTATGTCTAATGCTGAATTCCAGTAGGGAATGCTTTCATTGCCTAAGTTCATGTTTTTGTTTTTTTGGAAAAAACATGAAAAGTGTGCACTGTAGGAGAATGATGATAGGAAAGCAGAGTTCACAAAACACACACAAAAAAGAAAAAAGTCCCAGCAGAAAGCTGCATATACATCCACTATTGAGTGGTATGGATGCATGCAAATCATATGAGGATGCACACTCACACCCACACACTCTGGTATGCATATAAAACACCCCTTATTGATTTGTTTCACCTTTTCAAGGGACTTTGAATATTTCTTTTTTTTTTCCAGAAGGTGCAAACATTCATCCCTTTGGGTGGGAAGCAGGAAGGTGATGACAAGAAATAAAGTGGATAAACTTCACTGATTAAATAATAAAAAAAAATCTTTGTCAAACAACCCAAACTCCAATCAGTTTTTTATTATGTTGCCAATTATTTTTTACACACCTTTTTCTTCTTCTTTTTTTTTAGCTGCTTGCGTCAAATATGAGGATTGTGTCTCCAGCCGAGTAACGCATCGGCCCGGCCTTGCAAAGTGACAGCATGTTAGGAATCCTCTAACCCGCAACACATCCCACCAACGTAAACACACAAACCGTCGGTTCGCATCACAGCCGCCATCAGCGGGATCCAATCAGATTTGATGAATAATTCAATATTAAAGAGGCTGTAACCAAGACTGAAAGGAAGAAGGAGGGTGGGGGAGAGAAGGGTGGTCCACTGCCAAGAAAGTCGCCTTTCTTTTTTTTTTCTTTTTTTTTTTTATTATTATTTTGGAAACGAGCCTGCTGTTTGTGTGTGTGAAAGTGAGAGAAGTGGAAGGGGCGGCTGTCACACTAGACTGCATCCACAAACTGGCTGCAGATTAGATTACTGAGGAGAGGAAAGAAGTGGAAGGAGGAGGAGGAGGAGGAAAAGGGGGAGGAGGAAGAGGAGGAGTGGGGCAGGGGGGAGAAGATGAGGACAGAATGGATGGAAGAGTGGGAGGGTTGAGAGAAAAGAAAAGGATTTAGAGAAATCAGCGGGGTGGAGGGGGGTCATGAAGAGGTATCTCTTAACACATCTGGATGGAGGTGGCGTCTGCTTTTCTCCGAGAGGAGAGTTGAGCACCAAGCGACTCCTCCTGCCTTGAAAAAACGAGGTGATGCGACTTTTGAACTGTCGCTTGTTGCCATGTTTCAACCACACAAACTTGAATGCGTTTCGTTGGGACTTTATGTGATGAGAAACAAAGAAGATATATGCTCTTCAAAAAAAAACAAAAAAAAAACATGTACTCAGTCTGTTTTATCCTGAGGTCTGGCGTGTGTGTTTTAATGTCTGTGGGAAATTCCAATGTTCTGCGAAGACCTCAAAGGAAAACACCAAACATTAAGGTTTAAATTAGTCATTGGGGTTTTAGAATTGGGATAAAATTACAAAACAAACACAAAACCTTTTGCTCTCAGGGTAGATTTGATCAGAGAGGCCATCTTTAGTAACTCCAGAGGAGCTGCAGAGCTCGGCGGCTCAGGTGTTCAGATAAGACGGCAGGGTAAAAATGAACAGTGGATCCCACAAAAAAAAAAAAAAAAAAAAAAACACCGTGAAGGCTTCTGAAGACAGCATCCCCATGGCGATGTAACAGGCGCAATGACTGTTTTTGCAAGGACGTTTTAAGCTCTTTAGCATCTTCACATTAAAATCTAAACCAGAATCCATTTCAAGTTTAGCTTTGAACCTTAGCTTTTAAGGTTCAAAGCTCGTCAAACGCACTCATTGCGTGTTTGTATTTTTGACCCAAATGTTCATAAAGTTTACTCGACCAGCTTAGATCTCGCTTTACCATTTTGGAACGTGTGCGCCGAGAGATCAGACAACGAAAGAGGAAGGTTCAGGGCTCAGTCATGACACGACCTTGTGTATTTCTCTTTGTGTGTGTGTGTGTGCACGTACATATTAAAAGTTAAATGTGTGTTGTGTTGCCAGGTGTGCTGCAGTTGTATGAGACTCAGTGGAGTTTTAACACGGGGGCCCTTTTATTGGCCGAAGCTGACATCACCGCAGGGAACAAAGTGGAATCCTGGAACCTGGGATCTTATGAACTTCTGTCCGTGCATGTGTGTGTGTGTGTGTGTGTGTGTGTGTGTGTGTACATATATATACAAATGTGTGCGTGTGTGTAAGTCAAACAGGAAGAGCAAAATTGACATCCTGTCCTCTCCCTCATTTTTATACGTTTTATAAAAAAAAAAATCCTGAAATGACTAAAACAGCAGAGGAAACAAGTCAGGTATTAAGTCAATGGTTGAGTAAGCGATTGATTAAAAAATGATTCAATCCCCTGGAGCCTTCGATGGTGATGCGTGTATTTTTTTAATGATGGACCAACAAGAAGTACGAAATTTTGAAGTGCAAGGAAACCGAATTACAGTTGGATTTAGCTCCGGACTTTGACAGGACCGATCTATCAAAACGAACCTGCTCTGATTTAAACCATCCTGCTATAATTCTGGGTTCATGTGCAAAAGGCAAACCGACCTGATCGGGTTTTCTTTGAACTTCTCCGAGTCATTTTTGATGCGATTCCGGATCATCACGACGCTCTTTGTTTGTCTTTTTTAAACAAAAATTCGAGGCTTTCACAGAACACCTGGATTCATACTGAGGGCAAATTAAATAGAGATGGACTCTCTTCACTTACTGCCACATTTTCAGAAACAGTTTGGTGTTAGCTCTCTGGTTAAAGACAGCTGAATAAATGTACGCATTCTACACATTTTAAAAGCCTATTTGTAGAAAAACGTTGGTAACTGGCAAATCCTGTTCCGTCTACCTCAAAAAAAAATCTCAATAAAATATGCAGAAGTTTGTGGTTGTCAAAGCAAAAACAAGAAAATCAAGCTGTATGAGCATGTTTTTTTTTTACTAAGGACCCATATGACAAAATGCTGCTCTCTCTTTCTTGTGCCTTTCACAATGTCCAGCATCGACATTTGTATATCCTCCTACACACACGCACGCACACACACCTACTACACACACATTTGTCTAGGTCCAAATGGTGCGGCTCAACTAACAAAAGGATCAACAGGAAGCGGCTAATCCTTGATCTGGGCGCCGTCGCAAGAGTGACCAGAAGCCTCACACCGAGTGACACACTCGTACACACGCACCCGGAGAATTCACCCTGATGCCGCTTGCTTTCTGAAACACAGTGGGAAAGTTTAAATCTAAGCAATTTTTAAAAAAGGATTTCTTTTTTTTATTTTTTTTTGCAGCCAGCCCAGAAGCAGAAGAAGGGTATCACTGCTCATCTTTTGGACTGCGTGGGAGAGGCAGAGCAGGGCACACGCACGGGTGTAAACAAAGCCACCACGAGCAGGATGGTCTCCAGCATGTATGCGTGCGTGGGCGTGTGTGTGTGTGGCACGCCGCGGAGACTGACAGGGAGGCAACATGAGAGGGACAAGCCTTTTAACATCTGGCTAAGCACTGACAGGAAGACACACACACACACTGGGGAGCAGGCAGGCAGGTCCCAGTCCTAATTATTAGAACACTCTTACTTAACTTAACCCTGCCACCAGACCGTGACAGGCAGAGATGGAGGGGGAGGAAGAGGAAGAGGAAGAGGAGGGAGAAGGGCAGATTTCTGTGAGGACGAGCAAAAAGGATGAGTGTTTCTGTCTCTCCTTGGCTGGTTTTTAGCTCAGACAGAAATGGAAATAACTGACAGCGATATGATATTGAAACATAAATAAAATAAAGACGTTAGTACAAATATATATATATATATATATATATATATATATATACATATATATATATATATATATAATCATATATATATATATGTGTGTGTGTGTGTGTGTGTGTGTGTGTGTGTGTGTGTGTGTGCCACCTGGTTAGTCTAAAAACAGAATCTAACTGAGAGGAGGGGCTGCGGAGCAGGAATTTCACCGCTAAAACTAAAGATGGATAAAAGACAAAAGGTTTCCTTCCCACGCTTTATTGATTTGTTTTACTTATTTTTTACTTTTCTGACCTTTTTCTGCAGCAGAGTAATTTGTGCAGCTATTCAAGAGGAAACAACAGGCCTGAGATTTGCTCCGCTGAGGGGACAGAAGAAGAAAAGAGCGCAGGAGGATGAGAAAAGGAGGCCTCTCGCTGTGTGTTTTAACAGCTGCATGAGCGTCTGACATTTAAGCCGTTTTCATACCGTTGGGAAGACAAAAAATTAAAAAAAGAAAAAGGCAAGAAATAAATGGGAGTTCTGATTTTTTTTTTTTTTTTTGCTAAGTGACTTAACGGCAACTTTTTTATTTTACAAATAACTGAGAATCTTCTGCTCTAAGTAAAACCAGGCAGGTGGGATCTGTATTTCCACTCAGTATCTCTTAATCTTCCCACTATCTGCTCTATCATTCTTTCCCACAACTTTTTCTCTTTTTTTTTGTTTTGTTTTGGCTTTTATCTCGTCTTTTAACTCATCCCACCATTTCCTCACTGATGGGATCCTCCCTTCCCTCTGCGCCTGGAGAGTTTCTTTTCTTGCCAAACAAAATTTACTCTCCTTTCTCTCATTTCTACAACAGCTATCCAACACACACTTTGGATCTCCTTTTTCTCTCTTTATCTTTCTATTATTTCTATTATTTCCTGACTGCTATGCCCAGCTTCTATTTATGTATCTATGATCTTTTACTATCTTCTGGAAATATTCTGATCATACCCAGAGTAACTCCAAATGTCTTTCTGTTAGTAATATTTCTTTATTGGCGTTACAACCTCATTGGCTTACAGGAAACTTTGAGTATAATGCAGAAAATCATTTTAAATGTTTAGTTGACAAAGTGGCTATGAAGCACTTTAATGATGACAATGAAAGGAAGAAATGTCTGATGGAAGATGGATTTATTTCGAACTTGAAATAGTGAAAAATAAACCTAGCAAAAAAAAAGCGAAACTAAATGGTCGTGGAGAAAGTTATCAAAACTTCATAATAATACTCATGCTTCCTTCAGCAGGTTAGGATGGCTCTTTATAAAAAGGTTCATTACATTTTTTGCACAGAACCATTCTCAGATAATGGCCTGTCACTTTAAATCCAAATCAGCTGCTGGGCCACTCCCCCCCAGCATAATCACTTCTTGCACATGCAAAAATGGATGCAAACAGATGTACAGTTGTAGACCAGCACATGTTTGGTCTTGAAGCAGAGGAATCGGAGTCTCCTGCACAAACATCAAGAATGCAGCAAGTGGTTTCTGAATGGTAAATTAACAACAAAACACTTGTCTTTTCCAACAGTACACAGTGGTAAAATCAACTGAATGGGCTGATAGATGAAGGACTGGGCTTAGCTGAGGTTGCTAGGTAACGGGGCAGTTCCCACCCATTGTGACTTCGTAATCGGGAGGTTTTGGAACTTCTCGTTTTCCAAAAAACAATATCTTATTGCCAGAAAACGGCTTGGATTGTTTCTAGACGCAGTAACGACACAAATCGAAGTACAAAAACATACAAAAAAAGGAATTTTGCACAATAGATCCCCTTCAACAACTTAATGGAAAGAGTGAACAATACAAAGGCTAATTGTTCTGTAAGAATTTTAGCCTGGCTCTGCTTAAGCCGGGTTTTTCTTCTTTTGATTTCTTTACGGTTTTTCGTGTTCTTAAGGTTGACATTTTACAATCGACTGGTTGGAAGTTTTACGTTTAAAAGCCCAGAGGTTTGAATAGTCGGTTCCCAAAACAGAGGAAAGAATATCGGTTTGAAAAGAAGATCAAAAATAATGTCGCGAGGGCCTGAGAAAATATTACAGACAATCAACAAAGGAAAAATGGGGGGGGGTGGGAAAAAGAAAGTAGGCTTAATTTAGCATTGAGGGTCAGGTTCAGCGTAATTCTCAAAGCCTTGTAAAAGTGCAGAGCCAAGAGAAGGTCAACAAACAGACTACAGCTGTCGCGCTCGCACCGGGAGACGCTCATGCATACGAGAGGAGGCGGATGGTGGAAGTGAGAGAGGAAAGGAGGAGGCACGGAGACAAGAAAGAGGCAGGAGAAAACAAACAGGGTAGAACGTGCTGATACCGAAGAACACACACACACACACAACTTCTCCACTGACACCTCATCCAACACCAGCAAATCCCCTCAACAAGCAAACAAGTGCACCGCAAGGGTGGATCGTTCAATTTGTCAGCAGTCCCATTAATTCCAGCCTCATATCCCATAATTCCATTCCTTCTTTAAGTCTCTCTGCTTTTTGCACCTCAAAAGCCTCCTCCTCTGCTTTTTCTTGAATCCGTGCTAAAACCTCGACAATCTGTGTACAGTAAATGCTAATGGCTTTTACAGTGACGCGACGTGCGCGGTCCTCTTTAAGGCATGATGGGGCCTTTATGTGCAGGTTTAGTGGCTGACAGGTTAGCGGGTTTAGTTAACAGCCGACGTGCCTACTGGTGCAGTGGCGGGATTTAGGGGGGGCTTAGCATTGAGAAGGCCACTGTTGCTTGGAGTGGCAGCGGACTCGACCGAATTTCACAGAAGAGACGGGGATTGTGGGATTTTCGAGACGTTTAATGCTTTTGTTCTGATGCGTAGAGACAGTCGAGCGTGGATCACATTTACACGTATGGACTTGGATAAGAGGTGTGATCGGATTGTAAGTGGAATGAATGATTAAAAATATAAATATATATATGTATTATGCATTCTCTATATGTGGAAAAGAACATGCCAGGATGACGCTGCAGATTAACCGTGTCGGCAAATATTCCACATCTGTTTGTTTTGTTGGAGGGCAAGTTTCTGTTAACATCATCTCTTTGGACAACGCATTGAAACTCTCTTGTGTGTTGGTTTAAGCTGCTTAAATCCATTGATTATATTCTTCTATTAACATTTATATACTTAAAATGACAGAAATCAACTTGGGAAATAAAGAGATAATGTATGAAGTGCCTCTCAAATGGGTTCTTATGCCTTTGGTCAACTTACATACACAAACGTCAACTTTTTTTCTTTTTTTTTCAATAGATCAAAACTAAGCGGTGGAAATTGGTGAAGCGGAAGGAAATCGATATATTTTTCAGTGTGACATGCAGTTAGATTCAGGCCACTTTATTCTGATACCCCCAAAATAAAAGCCTATGCATAGGGACAAAGTTGCATCCCAATGAGGTTGTAATGCCAAGTTTAATCTTTTCACTTTTTGTCTTATTTGGTTTTGTCCTGTCCAGGTATACCATGCCACTCTATAGAAGTAAGCTGGTTAATTTACTCATCGTTCCAGTAAAACATGGCGGTCACCTTCCAGTAGGAAGATTGCGAATTTAAGCATTGAGCGAAGCTACGACTGGATGGTTTAAATCAAAATATATTCCCTTGTTAGAATGGAACAGTCAAAGTCAAGATTAAAATCTTTGGCGAGACTTGAAAATTGACTGACGCTCTCAGTCCAGTCAGACTGACCTTGAACTATTAGAATGGGCAAAAATCTTAGTCTGAATGTGTGCAAAAATGACAGAAGACATACCCAGAAAAACCTGCAGCTACTGAAGATGTTCATGCTAAGCATTGCAAACACAGGGACCGCTTTTTAGATTTTCATTTGTAGAAAGAAAACAACCCTTGTCCTCCATTTCACTATTATGCACCATTTGCTGTTGGTCTAGTATATTACAACCCAATAAAGTACTTGTTCCAGTTTGTTGTTGCGACATGACAAAATATTTAAATGTTCAATGAATACAAACTTTTTAACACGTCGGTACGTAAAGCACAATGCGTAGTTGCTACTTTCCATGTGTTGCTCAAACACTCAAACAAATCCGACTTCACAGCAAAACCTGGGACTATTTTTGCTCCTCTTTGGTTTATGACGTCCATAAAGCCACATGCAATTAATTTCACGTGGACGAGAGATATCTGCACTTTATTAGCAATTGTAAATTAAATCCAAAGATTACAAATTATATCAGCGCTCAAAAGTTACCTCGAGATACCTCGGCACACCGTGACAATACGTTCCCTGTTATCTTCAACCTCTTTGCCGCACTACAAGTGTCAGTGAGATCTCTCACTAAAACGTGTTTCATGAAGTTGAGAAAGAAAAATGCTAATAACCCCCAAAGTAGTGAAATGGTGCAAACATTGACATGATATTTTAAACTGCTTGTGCACCTTCTATATAAAGACTCAAAACACGTTACTGCTCTGTGACCACAGTCAGTAATGATACTTTATGATCCCAAGCATAATAAAGCTCCTAATCAGTATGACAGTCCAAAATAGGTTACTGTGTGAAGCTGCCAGCTAGCTACGTGAGTGTGTAAGTGTGTGTGTGTGTGTGTGTGTGTGTGTGTGTGTGTGTGTGTGTGTGTGTGTGTGTGTGTGAGTGAAACAGCAAAAGCATTACCCTCATGGGAATGTCCCAAAGAGTTGTTTGTTCGTTACGGCTCCTCTGGATAGCCAAGCTCAGTGAAGGAGAACCCATAACTCTGTGATGTAAGCAGCTCCTCTACACCTTGAAATGTCTTTAAAGCCTGAGGTGGAAGCTGCTTTTGCTAACTGTTAACCTGGCTAGGTACAGATTCGAAAATATTTAAAGACATTCCATTTGATTAGACTCTGTCCCTGGTGCTTGATCTAGTCTCTTTAAATCACACCCATGTACGTAATCCTTAGCCACCCTCCCACCGCCGCCAGCCTCTGGGTCTTGTTTTCTTTAATTCCCCACTTCTACTTTTCTTCCTTCATTTCTCTTTCTCACCCTCTCCCATGTCTCCTGAGGTGGTCTTTCTTTCTTTTTTTTCTTTTTTTTTATCGGATCAGTCTCAGGTCGTCGCCTCTGTCTCTCATCTGTTCCATCAAGGACGAATCACCCACTCACAAATCCAAAGATGTGAGAGAGGGAGTGAGAAGATGGAAGATTGATGTATTGATAAGAGAACGGGCGGAAAGTCTGTTACAGCTTCTAATCTGAAATGCAGAAAAATAGGGACCGCCCTAATTAGACGGAGTGAGCCCGGATCTCCGTCTGCACATCTCCCAATTTGCCACCAGGATCCGACGCAGCTTGTTGACATGTGTAGGAGATGTCGCCGGTCATGCTAAAAAGCTGTTTGTGTCTCTGCTAGAGTGTTTGTGTGTTTGTGCTTGGAGCTTTGACAACCCCGCGGCCACACACTCCCACACACACACACCCGCAAACACAGCCTGCCAAGTGAAAGGGTGTGTGGGTAAATCTTTTGGCAATGTGGCTGCCAGTGCAAAGCGATGATGAATGCTGATGGCAAAGAGCACGGCCAGTCTCTGAACCCATCACACACACACATACAGATATGCGCACACACAATGATCAGATTCCCAGTGCGTGAGGGCCAAATGGCATCGTTCCACTGGTAAATGCTAATGAGACCAGTGAAGCTTGTGGACTTGTGAAAGGATACCAAGAGCCAGGAGAGATGATGACAAGAAAACATAGATGGAATTGTTCACTGGTGTAAGACAACTCTGTGAGTTTCATCACAAAATGTAGCAACTTTGTTTTTCGTTTTACATTGTTAAAGTTGTTCTTATGAGAAAGCAATGCAGGAAAGTTTCTGTCTTTATCTTAGACTGACCAAATCTCTAAATCCGTCAAATGATTGAGGAAAATATCATTAGAAATATGACATGTGAAATCTTTCAATTGTGTGATTGACAAAACTGGTAGAAAACACGACTCGATACACTGCTCCAAATTCCCCCAATCAAATTTATAGTGAATAGACATAAAACATGCTGTTATCTGAAATTGTGGTTGATAAATGAGATATTGAAACTAGGTCCACATAAAGATGCCTACTGATGTGTAAATGTGGTTAAAAGGTGATTGGGGTTGGGCATGCCGTGGTGGCGTAGGGGTTAGCGCGACCCACATTTGGAGGCCTTGAGTCCTCGACGCGGCCGTCGCGGGTTTGACTCCCGGACCCGACGACATTCACCGCATGTCTTCCCCCCTCTCCTTACCCCCTTCCTGTCAGCCTACTATCACAAAAAAGGGACACTAGAGCCTGCAAAAAGCCCCCCGGTGGGGGGGGAAGGTGATTGTGGGATTGGTCAAATGGGCTAGCCAAACCTGACTTCTAAGGTCTTTATGGAGGGATGTTTGGGTTGAAGAAGTGACATTTTCAATGCATTTGTAAGGCTAAATAAAAAAACCTAAAAAGAGCTAAAGAACACACAATGATCAGATTCCCATGAATGACCATAAAATGATGCCCATGCATGTTGGGAGTTTGAAGGTCAGCTGGTTTAAGAAGTGGTAATGCTAGCATATACCAAAGAAAACTATTTCCTTTGTAAACTATGCTGAAAGTGCAATCACGCTCAATACAGTGTTATGGGAAACGTAACTCAGTACTCACAGCGTTCAATGCGGTCCTCTGGGCTGGAGGAAGTCTCTCGGTCTGACAGGAGGCCGGACACGGCGAAGATCTTTTTCCCGCTGTCCTCAACTGCTTTCAAGGCGCTACTGGGCGAGCCTCCCGGAGGGATCTGGGTGCCACCAAAGTCATACTCTTTCCCCTCGGCATCAGAATAACGCAGGTGGGGTGAAGCCTCCGCATCCAGGCAGCCCTTGAGGCGCTTTGCCGGGGTGAACGCAGATTGATAACCGCCCGGTGCCCCATCCCGATCTTCCGGAGGCGAGGCAAAAGGCCTGAAGGCACCCACACCGCTGTGGTTCAGCATGCTGATGGGCGAGCAGTCCAGGTTGGGCGGGGCGAACTGATGATGAAGGTGGAGGAGGGACGGAGGAAAGTCCCTGTTGGGAAATCCTGGAGGGACCGCGCCTTGGCGGTGATACATCGACGCAAAGGTGTACGAACCATTGTTGAATGGCAAATGGACATCCTTTTCGACAGAGACCGGGACGCCAAAGGGGCGAGGCTGCTGGCACGGAATCGAAGCATCACGGGAAGCTTCAGCAGTAGAGGCCAACACCATGAGGGCTGGAGAAGCAAGAGGGTTTGGCAGATAGGAGGAGCTCTCCATCTTGAAGGCTGCCCGGTGGAGGTCCATGTCTAGGCGGTCGAAGGACGTTGTAAGGATTTTAGGAGGAGGAGGAAAGGATTCCTCCTTAGGGAAGCTGAAGACAATACTCAGTAGCTCTTCCAATGGGTCTGATAGGATGCAGGAGTCTAGGATGTTGACTGAAATGATTTCGTCTTTGGAGAAAATCTCTCAAGAAACTCAAATCATCTACTGTTTCAACAACCAAATTCACAAGGGAATGATTTGGCTCAGATCACTCAGGTAAATGCCACTGCGTGTATCTGGACCAGTCAGTTTTGGAGGTTGTCTTCCAGAGCAAGAGCAGGTAAAATCTTTCCTCGCTTGCAGGTGCTAGATGTGATGTTTAAGTCAAATGGTCCAAAAAGGGAGGACATCTGTGGATTGTCAAAGCTGGATCCTCATCTTCCGGCAGTCAGCATCTGAGAAGATTAGGAAAAACACCATTTGGTCACATTAGCAAGAAATCTAAATGCTTTTGCTCCTTCACAAGTGTAGATGCAAAGATTGGGTACCCAACTACCTAAAGTCAACCCCCTTTGCTTTTCGATATGTATTCCAAATAACATGAACCCAGACACACTCTTGTCCTAATGCTATTCCTCAAAGAGGCATTAAGCATTTTCAGCAGACAGACTGATGTCTGTAAGCAGAGAAAATAAAAGGACCACCCGGGATAAAAAAAAGTGTCCTCAAGTTGACACCGTTGATCCGATTGCACAAATCCTTCTTTTTTGAAAAAGATGGCGTACAAATATTTCAAAACCCCACTTTCACTTTGTTCTTTTACAAAAAAAACTTTTCCAAACCCTTCTCACATCACCTCTTTCTCTATGTTTTTTTCCCCACACATCTTGTCTCTTTCAAGTCGTTCTCATCTTGTCCTCACAGCCCTCCTTTATCAGACCGTCTCCTCCTCCTCTTCATTTTCTTTCCATCCTCATCACCTCTTCTCATCTTTCCACCGCTATCTATTCTCCCTCATTCCTCGATGTCACATCTTGGGTTTAAGCAGCTTATACCAACCATCTCCCAGGATGTTATTGGACCAGAACCACTTGTCTTAAGATAAGGGGACACACACACATCCACACGTCGCCCCCACACCCACGCATCTGATAAGAGCCTGTGTGACTCAATGTTCAGCTCAACAGCTGACTCAGTGGGGCGAACGTAGCTCCTCACTCTTGCGGGTTGTGCCGTCCTATCTCTCCATCTAACCACTTTTAATTCCCCCAATTTTTGCTATCTGTGCCCTCTTTCTTTTTGCATCTTTCCTGTCAATCTCTTCTCCTCTCATCCCTACATCTGTCCCTGATGTCTCCACCTCAGCCTCGTCTTTCTCCCCCGGGTGACTCAGATGAGCGATATCATATCGGCCTCTCCATCTGCTGTCCACGAGCCAGAAGAAATCTGACTGAGTGAATAAATTAGCCGTACTTGACCTCGCGACCCCCCACAAGGCATCCGAAGCAAGAGCCCAGAATTTTCTCTCCCGGGGATTAGAATGCCGGAGGGTACGGTCGGTTGGAGGAACGCAGAGAGGAAGCCGATGAAATGCAAAATAGCATCTTAGAGATGTTTATCTCCATAGGGCAATTTAAAGGTGACTGCCTTGTTAAAAGTCCAATATGTTACATTTAAAATGGGTAAAGATATCTCTGTCATACATGTGTGAGGAGATACTTTTTTTTGGGGAGGAGGCGTAAAATGCAGGTGATTTTCTTAAGTCTGCTTAAATGACAGGTCACAAATGTATTAGTTAAACTGTTACAAGCAGTGCCTAAAATAGATTTTATTACAAAGGTCAAAAATGTAAAAGAAAATAATAATAATAATAATAATAAAGTCAGGATTGTTGCACAAAACAATGTGAACCTGCTGTCAGCATGTTGCATCATCTGTGAATCAAGTTATTATTATTATTATTATTATTATTATGAGCCCCTGACATGGAGATCATTTACTTCAGCTTGACAACTTGTAGACTCAATATTTGAGACTCTTATTTTGACATAAAACAGGAAGCCGTTCTTCAGCTGCCTTGTTGTGTTGATTGAACAAACTAAAAGGAACTTTTAGTTTTGTGCACTGATGCATCTTGGATACATTATGTGCTAAGAAAGAATGTACCACTGAACTTCAGCAATGTAGTCTTTTTTTTTAAGCATGAAAGTTTCTGTTTGAACAAGTTTAAGTTTAGTTTTGGTAGAAAGAAGAAAATGTCACTTTTTCTTGTGCGTGATTTTTGGATGACGCTCCATGTCCAAGTTTGACACTTTTCATCTGAAGTATAAAAGGAAGAAGTAGTTATTGAGTTGTTGCCATGTCGTTTTGACAGAGTTAGTAATTCAAGTCATTTGCCTGGCATCCTTGCAGTTATATTTAAGAAAAATAAACAGTGAACGTCATAGACGAGACAAAAACGGTTCATCAACAATGTGAGGATATTGCTAACCAATAGCAGCTAAAAAACTAAATCTGCTCCTTAGCTTCTATTCAACAAAATGCCACATTTCACAGTTTATTATTGAGTCTACAATACGTTGGCTCATTTCTGTTTTACAATTTCAATGCTATTTTGGCTTCATGACCACCTAGAAGTCGAAAAATATATCAACAAGTCAAATTGGACAAGATAGAGTCTTAGTTTTCATCAAATGTAATCTTTGTCTCATGTCATAGATGTAGCTGTCATAACCCCGGTAATGTATGCTTGTCTAAACACACAGCAAACTTTACCTCACACAGCATCGAGTAGTGCAGTGAGCTGCTCTGGTTGAGCTTCAAAGCTTCGCCGACTACCATCCAACATCAAAGGAGGAACTCCCTGGGAAATGAAAGAAGAAGAAACGTCTTTTATAGCCATCAGCTGTCCAAAACAGTCAATTTTCAAATCAATTTTCAAATCTGATCTGGGACTTGGCATGCTCCTGTACCTCCCACACGAATACACACACCCACACGGAAAGCAATGCTGCGGAGAAGGGGGGTGAGGAGGGGAAATATGTGCTCCGGGGAAGAGAGGAGGAGATGGTGAGATGTTTTACATTACCACAAGTGTACAGTGGACGCGTGTGGAGTGAGAACAGCTTGCGATAACACACCTCTGGTTTGGAACAATCCCACGGAGTCACATTACACATCCCTCATCCTAACTCACCAGCAACATCAATGCACTTTTTTTTTTTCCCTCTCTGTTGTTGGTCACGCCGAAAGTAGCACCTTCCAACTTTAATCCTAGTAAAATTTCTTTCTTTCAACCACTCTTCTGTTACTTTCCTATCCAGTTTATTCGCTCTCTTTTGCCATTTCTCAACTGGCTCTCGCTCTGTTCCCTCTGTGTATCGGCACATGCGTTCCCTTGAGCAACCTTTAGAAAAGGAGGCTATCTGAGGTGTTAATATACATGGGGGGGCAACACGCTGATGAGCACAGAGATATTCCAATTTTATCATCATCACCCCCAACAAGCCGAGTGGGTGGCGAGTGAAGGGGCCACTAAGTGAAGGAGCCAATCCAATAAGAGGAGAACGGATGTTTCCTCACAGGCCGCAACGCGCAAGGAGAGAAAGGAGAGGTGGAATCTAACTAAAGGATGGGAGAGGGGAGAAGATGGAGACAAAGTGAGGAAACAAGAGAAGAATAAAAGATGGAGTTAAAGGCAGTCTTGTTTTTTGTTCCACCAATCAATATACACTGACAATAAAAACACAGATAGGGAAAGAGAAATGGATTTCCACATCAGGATTTCAGGACGTCCAGAGGGTTTTAGAAAGTGCAAATGAGGAAACAAGTGTAAAGTCTGCTTTGTTTATATTTGTGCTGATGACACAAAGAACTAAGAACTGAGCTAACTAGCGGACATTTGCAAACACACTTGGGTGGCTTTCAGTGGATTCTCAGCATGCAAATAAAAACAAGCTAATTGACAAACTCAAGGGAAGTGCCATCAGCTGCAAATTCATGGAATATTTTTTTAGTTTGTTTGATTTGTAGGGTAGACTTTATCTCGACTAGACAATAATTAAAAACTCTACATTTTAACCCAGTGTATTTCAAGCCTAGTGGGTCACCAGGCTTTACTTGTGCCCCCACCAGGCTAAGCATTGCTTATTTATTTAAGTCTTTTTAAAATGTTTGCATTTTTTAAGACTTTATAGTTGGTGTTCAGGTATTAATCTTCAAGTATTTCAATAACCCATTTTTTAGCTCAAAAACACAACAAGCTGTTGGATGAATGACTGCCCTAGCATCCAACCACCGGGCTTGGAAAGTTTTCTGGGGGAAACCTTGATGACATATTGCTCTAAAAATGCATTGTTACCACAACAGATTGGATAGAAAAGTCATGAGTCAGAAAAGTATCTTTAGGGCAATAAAGTGGGGCAAACAATGATGTGATCAGAGCTAAAGGCTACAAATATTGTCTCTGTGATCCAAGATGGCTGCCCTGTGTCTTGGTGGTATACTAACCATGACCCTGACCCAACCTTACATCCAACCTCAAAAACAGCACTTCTTCTTATGAGCCCCATACTTTGGGGCCTATAAGAAGCAGAGGTTTCTCACAATGTAGCATTTTTTGGTAAAATGGGAGTTATGATGTGAGAAATGCTAAAACACACATACGGACATGTTACATCCATTAATTTAGCCATGCATACCCTAACACTTTGAAACTATAACACCACTGATGATTATTTTCGTATCAGTAGAGTAGGTGTCAAACATTCCCTTATGTGTAATTTAAAGTGCAATCGGCCACACATGTAATATCTCCCTAATAGAAGTGTC
This sequence comes from Alfaro cultratus, assembly GCA_903066825.1. Taxonomy (NCBI): domain Eukaryota; kingdom Metazoa; phylum Chordata; class Actinopteri; order Cyprinodontiformes; family Poeciliidae; genus Alfaro; species Alfaro cultratus. Next base: position 185,331 of record CAEFZX010025258.1, read on the forward strand.
AAACAGATGTTAATGGAGAGTGATGCGTGTTTCTTCCCCCCCAACCCCCAAACCTTATTTCCAGGACAACAATCATAATTCCAGGCGACGTACACCTATGCATATCATCAATACACGAGTGCAATTACTTCCTATGCAAACACGCCGAACGTCAGCCGGATGCCACTTACAATCCCATTTACCACCGTGTGATACCGCCCACGCATTGTGTGACACCGGGCCGCGCGCGTTTTGTAATAGGAAATGTCACGAGGGAACATTTACCACGGTGTCATTATTTGATTACAGTGTGCAGGAATGATGCAGATGTCAGCGCAATATTAAACACAGAGAGGCGAGAGAGAGAGAGGCTTTTCACGTCAAATTTGCACTTTAAGTGACAACGTGGTGCAAGCCGACGAAATTGCAGTGTCAACAACAATGTGCTTTAGCGTCGACGTTGGGGGGAGAGCTTGGGCCTTAAAATACGAGTTACCGGAAGGACAAGGATTCCATGACAAAAATAAATGACGTTTTTTATTAATTATTACTATTATCATAGAATGTTATTTGATTGTAAGAGAAATCAGGTGTGAAATTTAAAGGGCACTGAGGATTCAACACTTTTAAGTCAAACAGAATAAAATGTACTTTCTCTCATCTCTCAGATAATGTAACACTCTTCCTTTTTACCAAACTCTTCTGAGTGTAGATGAAAATATCCTTTCTGTCGACTGTTGTCGAAATAGTTTTTTTTTTTTTTTTTTCTTAGCAGCCCTGATTAGAGTGTCTAACTGATGCGTTTTATGGCAACACAAAGACGAAACATGTCATGTCAAGTTTTCCAGAGTGTCTGCTGAGTTTCGGAGAGAGCATCCAATTTTTTGCCATAAAAACGTCTTGTCAGCTTTGACTGCTGCGTGCGTGTGTGTGTGTCAGAAAGTAAAGCAGCCGAAGAGCTGAGGGTTTTTCTTTTCTTTTAGTGGAGATGGAGAGAAAAGCAGGCAGTCTTAAAAAAAAAAAGAAAGTACGTGGGCCAACCTAAATGTGAGTGTGAGTTAAGAACGTTCACGATTCCAGCTCTCCGGGTATATTTAGAAAATGTTGACAAGCGTGAAAGTGCCACTCTTGCATTTTATTACAAGACAGGCCAAGCTATGTCAGTCCTCTTAACTGCCTGGTGTAGACACAAACACCCACAAACAAAAAAGTATATGTGAGAGCTTTAGAGCTAAAACCACTGTCACAAAGATCAGGCCTCAAATGTAGAAATCATAAAAACAGAAGCAACCAAAACCAGCTTCTCTTAATATGAAGCAAACTAAAGTAATCGTGCTGCTTGCTGGTTTGTCTTTAAGCTCGACCAAAATTTTTGGCTTATTTTCTTTTTTTATAAGTTGCATTTTTATTACTATATCATTTCAATTTTCTAAAGTGTATTTGAAAACAAATTAGCAAATGCTCACTCCTAAACTTGGCAGCAATTATTATAGGGGGGGGAAATAACATTAAAAGGAAAGCAAACTCTCTTTGAACGTCAGAGGTAAGCTGAGCGCGGCAATCGTTCCCACCCATCGATACAGAAAGGCGATTTTAAAACGAGCTCAAGTCTATCACTCTATCTGCGTGGATGATTAGCGGGAAGTGGAAACATTTTAGAGCGGTTGACAGTCTTCAAAGGACTGGAAGTCTCAGCAAATTCACCTCGACATGAGACAAAGAAACCAAGCGACATCGAGACTCTGCAGGCCTCTAAAGTTTGCCCGTTGAAACATGAGGTTCATGACAGCACATTTTACAAAAAGAATATGCAATGGAAAAGTGTAGTCTCCATATAAAGAATAGAATATGGGTGAAGTTATATGGATGGACCCCACAGCTTCTGGAACAATGTTGTTTGGACAGATGAGACCAAAGTGGAGAAAGATGGCAGTTCAGCACAACATAACGTTTGCTAAGGATCTGGTCCCTTTGCAAGGTTTGTGAGGATTTGGTCTGGTTTTGAAGACATACCATGTTAGCACCTTGTAGTTGTTAAAAAGGCAGCCATCTCTCTCTGCAAAGCCATACAAAAGGGCCAAACCTGAGCTTTACTGAACTGCAGAAGAACTGGCGAACTGAAGCAACCTGAGAAAGAACGTTGGTCAAATTTACTGCACAAAGATGTGAAAAGTTGATCAAACCATAAAGGAGTTTGTTCTGCTAAAGTTGGTTTGATGAGAATAGAATCCTGGTCTTTACTTTTTTTTTTTTTTTTTTTATGAATAGTGTTCTGATCTCTGCTAAATTTTTGCTCTGTAAACGATAAAAAGCTTACAATCTGTAGACCAGACTGAAAACATGCTTTCATACCCAAAAGACAAAGACGCCACTCCGATTTATAAAACCCCTGTAAGATTGAAAACCTTTGCCGTCATGACGCAAGCACGAGCAAAAGGATGGTCAAAGTAAATTGCCTGCTTGCACATCGTGTTTTGCATCTGGGGCCCTTATTTTTTTTTTCTCCTTTTATTTTTTTTAGCCAAATGGAAAAGTCCTGACATGCAGACAGGTCCGTTCTGTATTCCAGACTGTCTGCGATGTGCGAGAGAGAGCATGTGTGTTTGCTGATGTCCGAAGCAACAGTCGATACTATTGAAATCTACTCATTCATGTCTGGCCACGAGGCGAAGCTCAAATGTCCTTGTGAATAAGAATCACAGCCATTTGTCTCTCTGCTCTCTTCCTCCTCCTTTCGCATGTTATTTGTCCTTGTCTTAACTTTCAGCTGTTAGAAGGAAGAAAAAGAAAAAACGCAATATTGTCTCAGAATGCCTTTCGAATATCTAATCTCTCGTTTTCTTCCTCTGCGTTTTCTCCTCTCTCGTCCTCTCCGATATGAAATCCGTAAGCGTGTTATTCGTCGACAGCTGCTGCGCCACAACAACCGAGACAAATATCACTGGAAGATTTGATAAGAGGCAAACAAACACATCACGATGACGCTCTGGGAATATTCTGGAGCAAAAACAAAAAAAATCAATAATGATCGGATAAGCTTGAATTCAGTTTACTGAAAACAAACACGTTTGGTGGGGATGTTTTATTTAAGCAGGCCGCCTTTTTTTATTGATGGATTTCATCGAATGCTCCCTCCAAGAAGAAGAAAAAAAAAAAGATTTACTGCTTAAGTTTCGCTTTGATTTCAGAGACAAAGTCGTGGCCAGCAGAGTCAAAATCGCTTTGAAAAAAAAAATACAACCCCGACGTGTGGTGGGGATTTTTGCACTTTTAAATTTTTTTTTGTAGCATGGTATTCACTAGGAAGGCTCGCTTGAGCGGGGCCAGCTAATTCCTGGTTCCAGACAGGGCTTAGCTGTTTCATTGCTCATAAATGCCTACCTTCAAAGTGTATTTCTGGCCCACTGGTAAACCAGATCTATTCCTTTTGTTATGCTTTCAGTTGGCTCCCAGGCACCGATATTAAGTAGCTTTCTTTTCTTTTTCTTTTTCTTTTTTTTTTTTATTTGTCTCCTGTGAAGTGCAACATTAGAGCTGACCTGAAGTTAAACAGGGCCCAAGGCAGATTAAGATTCAGGGGCCCCATTTCCAGTTAGCTTGCTATCCACCACTAAACAGAGGTGTGTGAGACGACACATGGCGCCGGTTTCATCAGAACAACACAATACTTTGGCAATGTTCTGGGGAAAACGCTGAATTTTTTTTAATTTATTTTTATTTTATTTTAAATCTGTTGGTAAATTTCCAAAAAACTTACACAGTGTGATCAGTGCCAGGGTCCAGGGTTCATCTATTATTATTATTATTATTATTATTATTATTATTGACTAATTCTATGTTGGGTTTAATACCAAAAAAATAAATATATACACAGAATTTTTTCGTATCCGGATCCCTCGTTATGTCTCGGCATGGGATGGGAGTTTGTTGCATGGTTCCTGTTATTTCAACCATTGACATTTTCGCCTCTTCCGTTTGCGACGCATATGTCTTACCCTGTGCTCCCACGAGCTCCCTGTCCCACTCACCCCAGACCAGCAGGGGGCCCCCTAGGCAACTGAATGTAACGCTTATCCTTTGGGCCGGCACGTTTCAGCTTATGTGTTTAGCATGCTACAGTAGAGAATTGCAGACTTTCTCAATCTTCATGGAACATGGGCAAGTTTGTACAATTCTAACCCCATCTAAAATCTACTTTAAATTGATTAATATTGCCTCATACGTACCAGTAAATAAAGATTTGGCTGACAGGGAGACCAAGATTTCGATCTTCTCTGTCAGAGAGTGACTAAGTGTGTGTGTGTGTGTGTGTGGTACCAGCTGCCCTTGTATGAGTCTTTATTACTGTGCTGGGTTGTACAACAGCAGTCTCTAATCTAGCCGGCTGGCAGGAAGGCGGCGGGCCGGCCAGTCATTACAGCAAGCTCCATGCAAGTCAATTAGATGCAGTTTAACAAGAAAAAACCGTTGCCAGGTAAAGAAAAAAAAAACTGTTTTCACTCACTGATTTCTGCTGTAGTAATCCTCTTTTGTAGAGTTTATGACGCCGATTTAAAACAGAGGAAAACTTATTGTAGTTTTTGTGTGGGTGTCCCGTCCTGGCAGGAAAGGCAGCAGTGGGGGTGGGTCTGATTTGCCATTCAATGCTGGTGGCCTTCAGAGATGGCCCAACAACAACATCTGTAGAAGCCGTTTTGACAATCAGAAAGCGATTACCAGGACATGAGGGTGGAAATAAAAGTGAAACAAAGGGATGATGTCGATCAAAAGACTTGGACACCCACTTGGATTTTTTTTGGAGGGGCCCGATTTTGCGAGGGTGTAAACGCAAGCGTCAGCCGGTGTGCGTGCGGACAGGCAGACGTGCAACGGGATGTGTTCCTGCAGGTACGCGTGTCCATTTACACGCTGATCAGCCTGCCCCACTCCCCTCACCCCTCCACACCCCCACTCCCTTTCCATATCAGCCTCGCTTCCTGCCCGCATGACTTACAGGCCGCACAGAGAAAGATTATAACCAGGCAGATAGCGTCTGTGTGCAATCGATGAGAGCAAATGCACCAACAGTGTCTTCTGGGGAGGTGTGTAGAAGGATGTGCGATGGGTGGGTGGGTCGGTGGGTGGATGGGTTGGTGATGGGGAGTGGGGGGCACATATTAGCTTATTTTCCAAGCAGGGAGCTTGTGATCCGGTCAAGCAGTGCAGCTGACAAATGGGGGAAGAAACCTGAGAGAGACATTATGAGAGGAAGGAGGGGCCGGTTTGGGCCCTGGAAGGATGGTGAGACGCACCGGAGACAGAGACACGGAGCAATATAGGGAATAGAAAGTATCTGACATCCGACACAACTCCCCCCATTAGGCTAATTCTTTGACTTTCTCTTGTTGCCAATAGCGTCTCCAAGTGATATTTCCCTCTGTAACGGCATTACGAGAGGGCTGCCTTCTCCAATGCAATCAAACCATTAAGCACAGCACAGCATCCTCCTCTATGGAGTGATTTCCTTCCAATAGAAAACGACTGGATGGGAGCTACTCCACTTTCCTGTCATCAATAACAGAAATAAGTGTGTCTGTATGCATATTTGCAGGGGGAGAGGGAGGAAACTCAGCTCTACAGAAGGGAATTTTTGTCGGATGATGCCATTAGCAATGGAAACAGATGTATTTTTTCGAAGATACGGCAAGGAAATGAGGTTGGGACTGATTTATGAAGGCTTCGGAGGGGATTGAAGGGGCAAAAACAAGGTATAAGTGACAGATATTAAACAGCGGCACGCCTTGAGGGACACAAATATATCGGCAAATAGCAACCCAAAAAAAAGAAAAAAACAGAAAGATGCTGCAAATCTCTGAACAGGTAATCAGGAGATGGAAGCCAATATTTGGTGGTACGTCACAGCCAGATCTTAGCAGTGGCTTAATGGGGCAATGACCAGTGGGCCTCAAACATTCATGACTGGATGTTTTCCGAACATAATTTCTGTGGGGTTTGATTTTATAGGAGTGTCATGAATGACAAAAAAAGTTAAACTATTCGATGAGGTCCATGTCAGTGATGCCGGACGTCATGGCAGCAAGCTCTAAGTCCTTCCCTTTGGTTTTTTGGTGTGCTTCAGAGATTCACTGTAAATTTGGGGTATTTGGAATCTAAGAAGCTTTTTAGAAAAAAGATTCTTTTGAAAAAAGAAAAAAAAAAGAAGTCTACTTTCATGTGGGAAAGCATAAATATGGTTAAAATTGATTTGCGCCTAATTACAAACAGTTTCTAATTTGCAACGGTTTCTAATTTGCACGTGTTGATAAGGCACCTAAAGTGACTCCAGCCCCGCAGGCCCACATCCTCCTAAACCTGGTTGAACACCGAAAACCAAAGGCAACAACAGAATTTCAGGAATTTCATATAGGCATGTTGCTCAGGCAAAACTTGACATTTAGGTGGAACCCCTGCTCAGTCTTCTGAAGAGCCCTTAAGTTCTCACATTGGAAGCTTTAACGTCCATAGCTATGTCATTCAGGCATCACTTTTAAAAGCGAGATTTCAGAACACTCAAAAAATAAAAAAAACTGATTCAAGTTTCTTTATTTCCCCTCCTCTTCAACATGCTTTCATTAAAAGAAAAAAAAAATCTGCACGTAGAATTGATCAGTCAATTTTAAAGGGGCGGCCTTTGCACCCCCCCCTTCAACCCCCTCCCCCATCACCTCCACCCCCAGTGGTTGCCCTGTTGCCAAATGCTAAACTCAAATTAATAAACACCATTATCCGGGTAAGACTTTGGGCCTGAGGAGGCAGTGGGCTGGGTGGCCAGTGAATTAAAGAGGTGGCCATTCCCCAGCCTCCCTCAGAGGCGCCACGGTCTGCAGCAGCAGAAATATGAATCTCACTTAGTCACACCGGAACCAAATTCTATCAAAAAAAAACAAAAAAAAACAAAAAAAAAAAAAACGGCTGAAGCATAATAATGTCGATGAAAAAATGTCAAATACAAACTTTCCAAACAGAGTTAAGACACAGAAAATATTAGACGAATCCATAAAAAAAGAAGAGAGAGAAAAAGTTCTTACAACACAATCTGAGCAGCGGACAGGCTGCAATGTTCAAAGCCTCAACAATAAGAACAAATGAATGAATACATCAGAAAATAAATCACGCCTTTCTTGTATTTGATAAGACCGACAGCGCTACAACGATCGCATCCGGCCACGCATCTAATCGTGATCATCATGGCGTGAAAGAGACAATGACGCAAAGTTTTTGGAGACGCAAAACGCGTCCGGCGCTCTTTTCTTCTCCTTTCTCTTTTTTTCCTTCTCCTCTTTCCTCTCTTCTGGTGTCGAACACGTGTTGTTTACCGGCGACGCGTTCATTTCAATTACCTCACCGCGTGCCAAACAAGGGCTCCTATTAGCACAACAACATAACGCAAAAGTGAAGGGGGAGGAGGGGGGGGGGCCTCAAGAAGCAGAGAAGGAGTTGGTTGTGCTTTTAATGAAGAATTAGGATTTAGTACATATTGATAGGACTTAATAGACTGAAGGGGGTCATCAAAGCAGTCGCGACTGAGCGGCTCGTGGGTAATTTACTATCAGTGTCATCTTATGGGACAGAGAGGGGGAGGGGGGGGTTAATCCGTGCGTCATGACGCATTAATATTTCCACATAAGAGGGCAAAAAAGTACACTTTATGCATGAGCTAGATATTATTATTTGATAAATCCCTAGGAGGTTTTGCTGCTTTTAAACAACATCACTGACATCGGGTTAGAAAACAAACTCGTCATTTAAAAAAATTATTATTAATTATAAAGTGGAGGAATAAACAGAGGCGGTCCAGGCGTTGCGCCGAAATAATTTCAAACAAACTCGCGTGTTCCGATTTGCCTCACTGACTGAATCGCGGACGTCGCCGTGGAAACGAAAGCAAACCCGGCAATTAAAGATTGTTTTTGGATTCTTTTGTTGTTGTTTTTTTGTTTGTTTTTTTTGGCACCCAAATTCAAATAAACTCCCCCCCCCTCGCGCGCGCATCGATCCCGCAGCAGAGACGTTAATTTCAGTTCACTTGTCGCGGCGCGGAGCGGGCGGAGGAGAGGAGATCAATGGAGAGCGATAACAGCTGACGGCCGGGTGAGAGGAGCTGCTGCTGCTGCTGCTGCTGCTGCTGCTGCTGCTGCTGCTGCTGCTGCTGCTGCTGCTGCTGCTGCTGCTGCTGCNATAAATCATCTTCTGCTGGACTTTGCCTCGAACATCGACACTTTCGTTCCTCTCTCTCTCTCTGTGTCCCCCCCCCCCTCCCTTTCTCGCGTTTATAGATTATACTTTTGGGACGAGAAAGATGGTAAAGAAAGAAAGAAAAAAAACAAACAAGTTCAGGCCTAAAAAAAAGAAGAAGAAGAAGAAGAAGAAGAATATTTAAATAAAAAGAGACACACGAGCACCGGATTTTAAAAGCACACGCTAAACTCTGTCGCAACAATAAAAATCTAAATATTAAAAAAAAATTTTTGCATCTAACAACTGGCTAAGGTTCAAAGTAATAACGCTGAAAGGTTAGAATGAATTAAAAGTTGCAAAATACGATCGGATGTATTGATTTAATTAGAAACGAGGAGAGAAACACAGCAAACAGATCCACTCAGCGAGCTGCAGCCTGAAATAATAATAATAATAATAATAATAATAATAATAATAATAATAATAATAATACATTTTCAAAGATAAGAAAGCAAATAAGGTAGTAACCACAACTTTGAAATATATATATTAATCCAGGCCTGATTAAAATGGCATTTAATTTAAACCTTCCGTAAAATAATAAACAGAAGAGCGTATCTAAAATAATACTCCTTAAATATATTATTATTAATAATAATAATAATAATAATAATAATAATAATAATAATAATAATAATAATAATAATAACTATTATTATTATTATTGGTATTATTATTAGACAAGGCTTTAATGTTGAAAAAATGAATTAACAGAAAATAATTGTTCAGAAATCTAAACGATCAATAAATAATATATATGTAATATAATATATCTACATAATTAAGGCTTTTTTTTTTAAAAAAAATCTTCATTCAAAAAAATATTTTTTTGCATAAATTCGTTTTATGTTTCAAGTGCGGAAAAAACGACTCACAGCTGTTTCGTGAATTCACTTCTTACAACATATTGTTATTAATGTCGACTAATTAGTACAGAACTCCAGATGGAGTGAATAACTGTCACTCGGTTATAACTCGTGATTTATCGGCCCCTGCGACACCGACTCGTTTTGCACTTTAAAGACAAATTAATCTAATATGTTCAGTAGGTAAATTGCAAAAAAAAAAAAAAAAAAAAAGAGAAGCTTTTTCTGGTCGTTTAAAGCTAGAGCTGATTGATCCGATCGCTAAAAATCTATCAGAACTTGTTCGTCGTGGAGGTCTGTGGTTAAAGCTCCGGACCGGGACTCGGAACTCAAATCACCAGTGACCCGCCCCGGGCGCACCTTTGCTCCGTGAAGTGCCGTCTGTTTTTTTTTTTGTTTTTTTTTCTTTCTTCTTCTTACGCGCAGTTTGTTGTTGGCACCAACTCGGGAAATTAGTGCTAATAACTCCGCCGCGCTTTCCGCACGGCCTTCTAATTGTATTATTATTCTCTCCTCTCCTGAGCGCCGCACGCGGCCACTTCGCCGCTGATTGAGACGGGCGCGCGCGCGTCCCCTTGTAACTTGTTGGCTTCCGTTCTGCCAACAAGTTACACAAAAAAAGAAAGAAAGAAAGAAAAAAAATCTCGGGGAAAAGTTGGTCCGATTTCAACTCGGATCTAAAATGTCACGAGAAGCGTTTTCCAAAGAAGTTCACTCAAACTCAGTTTATTTTCAGACTCTTCGTTGCTCCTCTAAAATCTCAGATAAGCACAACCCCATTAAATTCTCCTATCTTTTCCTTAATAGATACCTCAGACTTAACCGAATCAGCAGCGGCTCTCAGTCCGTGTTCGGGCTCTCTCTGACCGGATGAAGCTGGAGGATCCCCCTCAGGGTCTTCCAGAGGCTGCATTGCTCTCAGCTTATTTAGGAGGGTGGTGGTGGGTGGGGGGGATGATGTAAATTATATTCTCTCCCCCGTTAACAGGTGTTTCCCAACTGCTTTTTTTTTTATTTCACCTCCCCCCCCCTCCCCCACTCGCATGTGTGTGTATGTTTGGGTACCCACGTGCACGCGCACCCTCAATGCAAGCCGTCTGTTTCTCTCCTCGAGACGTTAATTTTAACAAGGTTTTCCACAAAAATGACCCATTTGCAAGGTAAAATGCACGTGTCTGCCCCCCGGTTTGTGTTAAAATCTCATATATTTAAACACAAATATGAGATATATATATAACAAAGCTCTCTTTGCTTTTTTTTTGTTTTGTTTTGTTTTTTTTAAATAGTTTTTAATTGTACGAAAATGTAGGATTTGAAGGAAAAACTAAAACTAAAAAAAGAAAAAAGAAAAAAAGAAAAGTTTTCAAGTGGGACTGAATGAAACGCACATTCTGTGCTATAGAGCAGCAAGTTAAACATCGGCTTACTTTACGCAACGCATCAAAATCTACCTCATTATAGTCTTTATTCAACCGCAGCTATAACCTGGTTAGTATATGGCTATTAACCCCACATGCGCGCCTTATTATGACCGCTTTTAATGCCCTAACCTAAACGTAACTGGAACATTCTGTTGGTTATATGTTTAAAAGAAAAAAAGAAAAGAAGGAAAAAAGAAAGTGTTCTTGATCTCCAACTAGACATATCTGGGAGCAGCAGGCCGGCGCGGCGCGGGGTGGTGCTGAGAAAAGCTCCAGGAGAAAGTTTCCTTTTTTATTTCTTTTTTATTTATTTTTTTTCTGGTTCCATCGGTGCGAAAAGATCGGGAACATTGTCGGAAAGCCGAATCCTCACCTACAAATCTGCGTTCTGCACTCTTTAAAAAAAATAAATAAATAAAAAAAAAAAAGTTGAAAGAGCACCAGCTGCAGTTCTGCGGAGAGAGCTAATGCGCTTCAGTGACAGCAACGTGCGTGTCGCGCGCGCCGCAACAAATCAAGATGCCACTTTTCTTGTTTAAGGGAACCCCGCGGCGTGCACTGAACGCACGCGCCTGCACGCTCGCGCAAATGAAGAGGGCATAAACGGATTTCAAACGCACGCGCCTAAGTGTCCAAAACCAGTGCCGTGATTGTTTTTTTTATATATATATATGCCTTTTTTTTTTTCTTTTTTTTCTTTTGCGCAACAGTCGCGGAGAAAGTTCGAAACGCTTCCAGAGAAATCAGAAGGACGCGGCGAGCGCGACGGAGACGAGTGAAAGCGGAACGTGTTTTGCGCTTCAAAACCAAACAACAACAACAAACAGATAGGAGTTACTCACCTCTCCGTGGCGAGAATCCGCTTCTGCTGAAGACGGCTGCTTGGTTTCCGGCGTTTTCTTCTTCCCCCCTTCTTCTTCTTCTTCTTTTTTTTTTATTATCCTCTAAACAAACCGAAAACTTTTCTGCGGAGTTAGGAGTATCATCGGTGCGGCAACCGGCCCTTTTCTGGACGAATACGCAGCCGCAGCCGAGAGACAACGTGGAGGCGCGTTTTTGGAGAGGTGGGGTGGAGGGGAAGGAGCCAGGAAAAAGAAAAAAAATAAAAGAAAAAGAAAAAATAAGTAGTTAACACCTCCTCTTGTTTGTTAGTTTGCCACAGCGCAACCGGAGAGTACGACGAGGGAGAGTAAGGGACTCAGAGAGAGAGAGAGAGAGAGAGGCTGACTTTCCACCACAGACACGCTGTAAAGTGGGCATCAATGGCACAATCGCGCACAGAGAGGGACGACCAGTGAGGAAAGGAGCGGCGGAGCCGGCGAGAGAGAGCGCTGGATCGCAGAAACGGTGGCAGGCAGTGGTGTAAGGGGAGGGTGGCGGTGCTGCTGCGGAGGAGGAGGAAGAGGAGGAGGAGAGGTGTGAGGAGGAGGGGAGTCACAGTGCTCAACAGCGACGTGCGTAAGGCTGGAGCTGAGCAGAGAGCGTGGGGGTGGATGAGGAGGGACGTGGGGGGGGGAGAGGGGAGGAGGGCGACCGGGGGTCCAGGGCGCACCGAGGTGCAGTGCTGCCGCGCAGCGCTCGGGTTGCTCAGTGCCGTACGGAGGCACAGAGAAGGAAAACCTCACAAAACAAAAAAACATTTTTTTTAAATCTAAGAATAAGAATCACCCGATTCTTTTTTTTTTTATTTTCTCATCTCAACTGTTGTCCATAATTCAGACAAACCAGCGCCCTAAACCGAGCAAGAGCAAACTTTACGGATTAAAGCACTCATGGATTTAATAGATTAAACATGAGAATAAAATTTGAATCAAACAATAATAAAAACATTTTGTGGACTGTAACTGGGTTGTTTCTTTCCCCCCCGGCTCCTTTGCTGTCTGGCGTTTCGTTCCCCTGGGTGATTTCCACTGCGCTTTGTGCGCAAAGTGAATGAATTATCCCCCCTTCCCACAACCTGCTCTCTCTTTCTCTTCCCTCCATCCCAGCCCCCCCCCCGTTTTTCTCTTTCACTCGCTAGAGAGAGACGGCTATTTGCCATAAAGCCAATGAAGTCCAGCTCTTAACAAAAAGAAGTGGACTAGCAGACACTCTTAGAAAAGTGCGCACTAGAGAGACTCAAGTCAGTGAGACAGAGGGAGAGAGTTCACTAAAGCCGTGCTGGGTGGCTGAGGGACGCGAGACTCGCGGTGAGAAAACGCACTTGTCAGAATGTGTAGTTTATTTCCAGACACTCCAATTCTAATTCTCCGTTTGCACATTGGATGCAACAATAAAGAAGTTTAGATGAATAAGAAGAAGAAGAAGGAACAAAAGCCAAAATGAGGCTTTAACCAAGTTGTTTCATAGTAATAATAATAACAATAATCCAACACCTAATTTGTCGTTCCTGATTAGTTGCTTCTCTCTCTATGTGAATTAAATTAGAAGTACATCTCCAGCTTCCTAAATCAAAGCATGTAGACCCGATGCTCTGAACACTATTAAAGAAGAACGTGTGTAGGGTGTAAAAGTTTATCTCACTTGAGAGAAAGGGAAAAAAAAGCTTTTAAATGATCTGCTAAGGAAAACGCGAGCCTTAAAGGACAGAAGCCCTCCTCTGCTGCGTCCCCCTGCTGGCCACATGTGGAAGTGAACATGTGTCCACCTGGATCCTGGAGCTTCTCTTCCTGAGTGCAAATGGCCTTCAACTACATAAACGAAAACTGTGTTCCAGAACTTCAATGCCTTTTGCGCTCAAAATCAATATTTAAAGGGATTGTTTAGGATTTTTTTTTATGTAGTGCCTTTTTAAAAAGTGAGAAGCAGGTAAGATTTTGTCTACAGCGTATAATGCATCTGGCATCTTAATTTTATATCGATCCAGGCAAGTTTGTCCTTCAGTGTAAAAACAAACAGCCAGTGTAAAAGGCCCCAAAACGAAAAGTGGACTTCTGCTGAGATAAAACAGCTCCAGTTTAAAGAAATAAAAATAAAATAAAAAATGTCAGCACATTTACACAACTGCTAGTTTATGAACCTCTAAACTGTCTTGATATTTGCAACGGGAGGTTATTTCTAGAAATACCGACAGCTACTTACTTGGAAAACAGACCTTCTTGTGCATAACTTCAGAGAGAACTTAACACGTAAAGCATTTCGGGTCAGACTATGGCCACGAAATGGAAAAGTATTCAGGAGTAACATCATCAGCAGATGAATGTACAGGGCCAGAACGGCTTCCAGCAACGATGAAGGGAGAGAATCTAATCTCCACAGTGAGAACGATTTCTTAACGTCCAACACGGGTTGAATTGCTGTGAGTTTGGCCCAAAAGTGGACACTTTTGTCAGCATTTTCAAACATAAAAAAAAGTAGTATATGAGCTAATCTCAAAGTCAATGACATAGGCTTCACTTTTCTACATTGCTAGTGCACAACCCACATGTTAAACATTCAAATGTGTTATTTCCATCCACCAGTGCAGTACGGATATGTAGATGCATTGTCACATTTACAACTATCCATTTAAGCTTTGAACGCAAGTATTTTTCTGCACATTGATATCACTGTATAGTAATACCACAACTTAAAAAAAAAAGAAACGAATTTGCTTTGCAGCTGACGTTTAGCTTCACTTTGAAGTTTCCTGTCATTTTTGTATGAATTATCAAACTTTGTTGAACCCCTTGCAACAAACGCCATGTACTGGCAACAACACTGCCTTATGGCTAAGAGTCCTATCAGGATTTATATGAAAAGTTGTTAGCAAAAAAAATAAATAAACAAAACAAAAATGTGCAGGTAAGACGGCTGAGCTCCTTTTCTCAAAACCCTCAACGGTTCTGTAGGCGTCCCTTCAAAGCCCTTTACCAACAACATGAGCCTTCCTCTTCCAGCTCCTCCCCAGCATCTAAAAGTGCATCACAAACACATTGAGACTCTTCATCTACCACAACCAGCTCACTGCACATAGAGACACGTTTAACTCTAACAGACTGGTATGTTTTCGAATGGAAGTAACTCTTTGATCCGGTTTCCCGACTACAATATGTAACAATGGCGTGGGAAAAGTGAAAAGGGAACGTGAGTGCGTTTGGTTTGTGTGTGTGTGGGTTTGTGTGTGTGCTGGGTGGTCTCCTTGCACATGGAGGGGCAGCGGCAGCAGTAGCACTGCCATTAGTGGTGTGTTGTCTTGCTAATAGGCTCAGTTTGGAGTCAATGGGCTGCCTGAGGAAGAGGACCATCCATGTATTAGATCCTTCTCCATTCAAAGTCTAATGCCGCCCTTTTAGTCCAGCCCCCTGATGTTTTTAAATGGTGCCTCTGTGTGTATTGACAAGGAAGCACTTTGATTGCACCTGTTTCACTCCAGAAGTCTCCACACTGCTTCTTTCCCCCTTCTCTGTTAACCTAAAATACATTTTACCGTATTGAAGTGCCCACCCATATAATCCCATCGTCCTGTGACACGATGTAAGCATCTGTTAAAAGAGTCGGGTAAACACACGCGGGGTTGTGAGGGTGTGAGGGGGAGGGCTTGTTCTGTTCAGATATTTCTTGGCGTCCATCTGAACTGAGTCACGTCTCGGTGTTATGAAATCCCTGACATCTAACCCAAAATGGCGGAGAGCTAATGAAAAGCCAAGCTGACAGTCGAGGGTCAGGAATGGCCTTTGGCGGCACGCTCTCACCTCTGCCTTGACTAGGTTTGTCTGTAAATTGAATCCCACTTTGGGAAAAAAAAAACAAACTCAAAAATAAGAGGACTTGAATGAAAACTGCTGGAGAGGTTGTGATAAAATGGTCCAGACAACAACAACACCAATAAAGGATGTGGAAAGAGTTGTTGGTAAAGTTGGTTTCAATAAAGCAATGTTTCACTCTCTTGAAAAGTGATTTTTACGCATGCATACCTGCATGATATTAGTAGTTAATTATCTGTTGTTGCTAAAATGGCAAGATTAGCTTGTGCTCCAAGCAAAGCTGTCAAATATTCTTCCCTAAATTATAACAATTTCACATTGTTACGATGAAGACGTGGAGCTTACCTTTATTTAATCGCAGGTGCCTTCAAGCTTTCCATTGGCCGGTAAGCCTGTTCAAAGGGAACAAACATGCTTCTGGGTAGATTGGCATCATAGTATTCATCAGCCTGAACCTGGGCTGGAGAAAGCACCACTGAAAAGAACAATATCATACATTAATCATTAGTATCGGCCTCCATTTGACTGCCCTCCACTGGGCCTTTTTGAAGGTGCGCTGTGGTAGCTTAGCAGCAGATCACATAAGTCCTGTAAGTTACAAAGTGGGGTTTCTATGAGTCAGACTCATTTGTCCAGCACATCCTACAGATTCTCAATCGGATTGAGCTTCTGAGAGCTCTGGAGCCATTCAACACTTTAAACTTTAAACTGTGCTCCTCAAACCATTGCTGAACCATTTTCGCTTTGTGCGAAGGTGTGTGCTCTTGCTGAAAATGGCCGAAACCTTCAGGGAATACGATTTCCTTGGTAGGTACATGTCAGAGTGGCATCCACATAGCTGGCATAAGATTTCTTGGTACAAAACTGTATAAAGCATTCAACTACTTTTTATCTGATTTGTGTAGTACGGCATGGTACCTGTTGCATCCACACATTCACAAAATGTCTAAAAAAATGACACAATTTGTGAAACCTGGTCACTTTCTTTCTTTGCTCTGTGGGAGTGATTATTGTTAGCCGACTGGGCCTGGCCATGCTGACTTATCTGATGCATTGTGTATCAATACTGCCTACTCTAAGTGTCGGCATTGACACACTGAAAGGTCTAGGTTTTGTCTACAAGCTATTTTGCTGCATTTGGCATAAAAAGTACCAAAAAATCATTGCTTACAGTGTCAGACACGTCAGCTTCAGTCACAGGTTATGGTTGCTCACACTCTTCGATCTAAAGAAGAACTTTTGCTATGAGTTTTGTTTGTTCTCAGCTCTTTAATGTGTTGCTTTCATTCTGAACTTTAGGACATTCGTGTGTTTAGACGCTTTGTTTCCATCTAACAAGTCTGAGTTAAGCAGTAAGCAGATTATTTTGACCGTGTTTAGTTATTGCTCAGATGAAAGTATATTTCTTTTGCGGTTATGCCGTGTCATTTCCCCTCCTCACTTCTCGGCCACTCGATTCCCTCACAACAGCATGACCTGTTACGTTACGCAGCCTCACCTGTTTCCCATGCCAATAATCACTCTCCTCTGTATTAATACATCTGGTTTGTTTTTAGTCATTGACAGATCCACCTGTTACCTTCCCTATTTCTTGATGGCCAATTCCATATCGCTATCCTGTCCTTGTTTTATGCAGTTCTACAGGTTGATCAATACAATTCTTGGCATCTGCACACCTTTCAATAAATATTGGCTAAATAAAATACTTTGCAGGTGAAGAACGTCAAACTTAATGCTAAACAAAGTCTTGACTGCTGGCAAAAAACATTGATCCACTGTCTTAAGTCCATTGAACAACTACTCAAAAGGGGTTCTTTTGGAGACGCCAAACCATCCAAACCTGAAAGCATAAGCCCATTAATTGGGAAGAGTGGGACAAACTACCTGTTGGTGATAGCCGTCGTCTCATTGAATCTCTATCTGTAGTTGACACTGACTGCTGCCAAAGGTTTTGCTATTTAATGTTAAATTCAGAGTACCAACCTTTCTATCAACTAAATTTGAGTCATTTTATATAAAATGTAATTTGTGTCCTTCATGGTGAATAGTTAGGAATCCCAATAAACTTTTTTTTTTTAGTGTAAAACAATAAAAAAGGTCCTGATAAGATATATACAATTTTATTTTTTAGCTTTTTTGTGTGATTTAGAAGATTTTTATTAAACAGACAGAAAGAAAATAATTAAAAATGAATAACTGGGGACTGGACGCCTATTTTTCCTCTTCAACTAGACTCTTTTCGCCACTTTTGTGACTCAAGGACCTGATTCCTTAAACAAACCATGTCCGAGGGTGATTTACAGCTAATCCGGACAGACACTGGTCATTTCTATCTTTCCTTTCATAATTTATGATTGGTGGGAATTTATAGTGCCGGCTCCCCGGCCGTGCATGCCACTGAATCCGTATGTCTGTAATATAATGAGATTTTAGCACGGCGAGATTATAAATTATGGTGTGATTTGTTCTCATGCTGTTTTGTCAGGGCATTGCCTTTGAGTCTCTGTCTCTGTGTGTGTGTGTGTGTGTGTGTGTGTGTGTGTGTGTGTGTGTGTGTGTGTGTGTGTGTGTGTGTGTGTGTGTGTAGCTTGGGGACATGGCTGGCATTTGGCTGCCACGATGCTCTAATTGCTGACGTACACACAGATAGATGGAACCTGATGGTTGGTGTCGCCACTGGAGGGAGAGGAAAGAAGAGGAGGAGGAGGAGGAGGAGGAGGTCGGAAAGGAAAACGAAGAAGAGGAGAAACAGGGATGAAGAGAATAGAGATAAGGAAGCATAACAGATTGGAAGGGATAAGGAGGGTGAAGATGAGGAGCAGAAGAGAGAGAGAGAGAGAAGCAGAGCAATATGAGATGGATGGACAGATATGTAAAGAGACAAGTGAGGGCGAGAGATTTGGTTGACACACAAGCTCCGCGTCCAGGCGCTTCGCCGCGCCGAGGAAGCCCCGCTTAAGCAAAGCAGAGCTGGGAGGAAGAGAGAGGACGGGGAACGGAGGCTGAGCCGCATTCATCTCGCTCTCGGATCCCTTGCTCCAGGGAGCTGTTGCAAAATGAAGAATTACATGGCCCTGATCAGATTACATTACAGAACAAGTGATTACATGCGTTTGACTCGTGCACAAAGGAGCAAAAATGAAGGAAGGGAAACATACATGATCTGATTAATTATGTAATTATGTGGTATTTGCTCTGGCTATGATACATGGGCAACATTTTAAAGGGAAGGCGGATGGATAATTTCATCAATGTTTCACCGCTTGCCGTCTGAGGCCCGTCTCTCTCTCGACGCTACAGAGGTTGTTTTTTTTTGTTTTTGTTCCCGTTGGTGTTTTTACGGGCCCAGCCGAAGCACACGAGAAAATGCTTTCTCTGCTCTAGATGTAGAACATTTAATTATATGATGAGTGGAGACATGATGAAGACGACGCTCTAATGATGCCAGTGCTTTAAACAAACACATCGAGAATCGTCCAGAATGGTCGATTTTAATGACAGCAGAGACCATCGACTGAACTTCGACCAACTTCCTGTTGGTCATACTTTTGTCTCCATCAGGCAGTAACAAATAAAAATGAATGTAAACACAAATCTATACAAGGAGGTAACACTAACTCAACAATCACCTGTCTGTCTACAGCTTGTTCCCAGCCGTTGGTCCAGTAGGTGTAGACAGAATGACACAAAGGTGCGGATAGCTGTGAAGTGGAAGCATTTTAGGAAAATAAATCTTAAGAGTGTGGTGTGCTTTTATTTTCAGCCCCCTATACTCCCGATACTAGAAGAAAAAATAATAATAATTCTTGTCGTATGATGTTTTGGTACTTCCTGAGGAGGTCATTGTCAAAACAAATAAAACGAGAATTTGTCAATTGACTTATAAAGGTTAAAAAGGTCAAAAATCCACTGCAGCAACGTTTGTATCCTTACACGGAAACTGCTTTGTTGTCTTATTAATAAAACAATGCTCTTATTTTGGCTCCGTGTCACTTTATAACCAAGTGTTCCCATTTCATTCGCTCCCACTTCCACTTGTCACGTATCCTGGTTGCCATATTGCTTCAACATTACAGCAGAATTTACAGAACCATTAAAGCTCGCCTCTTAAATGACACACACACACACACACACACACTCACCTTTTTGTTTCAAATCTCAAATTGACATTAAATAGGAAGTCACTTTCTAAACTACCTTTCTGCATTAATGACTTAATTATACAGTAAGGGGCGATGAATTGCTGTTATTCTTTACAGCAGTTATGCAAATGATTCAATTATTAGCACGCTCATCCGGTAAAAAGTGGTGTAATATTTATAGGAGACGATTAAATTAATATTCAGTCATTGTGAGATTAATTAATCATCAATTAAAAATTTTACGATCGTGACGAATCTGCACACGCATGCAGTGTTTCCTTCTCAGCCGGTCCTTTACGCATTCATCATTTGTCCTGACAGGATGACACAGGTAGTGTGAATTAAACTTAATGATATTAATATAATGGAATAATAATAGAAGAAGGGAGGGGGAATGAAGGGAAATTGAAAAAAATATATATTTGGTGTAGCGGTAATTAAAAATGTGTCGGAGGAGAAACGCCTTCATGATATTAACCTCATGAAAATGACACGCCTATTAGAGCTTACTAGAGAAAAAAAATAAATAATAATAATAATTATGTGTGAAATCCAAATATTTTTTGGGGGGGAAAAAGTGAGTGAAAACTGTTCATTAAAGACTTTCAACCCGTGGAGGGAATCACAAGATATCAAAAAAAGGGAGAAGAAATAAAACAAACAAAATTCCGGCGCAGGAAATGTTGGGGCTGAAATATGGAGTTCGTTTCGAGACGGAGGAAGGGGGAAGAGGACGATCAGAGTGTGTTTTCTCCCTCACCGCGCTCCGGTCGCTCTGTCAACTTCAAACATATACGGGAGCTGGATTGTTATTTGCTCTGAGCAGTCTGCGTGGCTTTGGCTTTTTGATTAGCAAGACACAGAAAGGCAGAGCGAGCAAGAGGAACAGAGAGAGAGAGAGCAAAGAGAGAGAGAGAGAGAGAGAGCCTTGAGGCACATGTCAAGCAATGTCACAGATAATCACACATTGTCTTAAAATAGCTTTGAAAATGGCAGCGTGAGGGGCGGGGCGCGCCGGGGTTTGGGGATGTGTGAGGGATGCGTCAGGGAGCATGTACCGTAATTAAAGAGCAGATAAAGTTCATTTCTGACAACTCCCAGAGGGGCACTTTCAAGGGCATCATAGAAAAGGTGTGTTATCTGTACACGTATGAGGAAAGCCGACGGCTCCCGAGCATGAAGTCCCTGTCCGTTTTGTTAGGTACACGGCGTTGGAACCGGTCTGCCGAAATCTCCGCGGCAAAGATCGAACGAAAACTGTCAAAATGGCTGACCATTGTAACCTGCTGGTGGCTTTGGTTTGTCAGCAAATATGCTTTGTGTGTGTGTGTAGCGGGTTATGTTCAATTAGCGGCACATTTTCAAGACGTTTCCTTGACTTAGGTTTCAAGTTGTGTAGTAGGTACATGAGTTGTGTACATGGGTACACAACTCGACTGGTGGTTACAGTCGTCAGCGCGAGCAAAAGAATGAGAACCCCGGATACAAATGGCAGGAAGGAGCTTCCACGTCTGTGCCAGCCCATTTAGGGCCCTCAGTCACTCGCCGTCAGAGAAATCCACACTTCCTGACCCCTGTCTGAATTTCGCGCGTCATCCAAGTCACATGTCTGCAACCCAGCAATAAAGAACCTAAAGTACCTTTCCCCAAGAAAGCTCCATTGGGAGAAGACACTGGGGAAGACCCTGGAGTTACTGGGGGGAAAAGGGATGCAGAGTCAACAACCAGTGATCTTGGAAACGACGACAGATGGATGGACGTTTTGGTTAAGTAGGTTTTTTTCTTTTGCTTGGTTAAGAAAAAGTGACCATGAATAGCCAACGAATACAAAGTAGAATGGATGTAAACATCCTTTAGTCAAAGCAGCCAATACGTTTCAAGGTGATCAAGCTGCTAAATTATAGAATAGTTATTAGTAAGCCTTTGTGGAAAAACATTGAGCCACTCACCTTTCAGGAAAAGTGAGTGGTTTTTACTTCGATATTCTGCCATGTCCCGTGAGCCGCAACCCACAAGCAACGGCGCCAAAAAACCTCCACACCCCTTCATCCTGCTTCATTTTCCACCTTGGTTTTTTCTAGTTGCAGTGAAATTTCAGATTGCCGAATGCTACCGATTAAATAAATATCCTCTCCTTTGGGATCCACTCCCATTTCTTTCAAATATGTGCCAAGACAAGCTAAAACCCAGTAGCAACAAATAGGAAAAAATCAAAACCCAGACTTTAGGCATTAAAGACCATCTTTTTATTATTATTATTGGTTTTTTTTGCTTCCCCCATCTGCTCCCCTTGCTCTACAGTTGGTAGAGGCTGGTAGCTGAGCTAAAAATAATGTTTATTCCTGGAGATGTTTAATGGTGCATCAAATGGGATAACAAGGACGGTTGATTTGTGGGCCTCTCTCTGCAATTACCCTGCCTCCCCATTTGCTTCCTCTTTAAATTAAACAAGCCATTGATTTTATGCCGAATATTATTGTGCCATATTCCCCCAACTGCCGTTTTGATAGAGATGTGGCGTGATTGGACGAAAGGCTCGGCCATTTTATAACGCTTTAAGCAAAACCTGTATGAGAGACAAAGCCTCAGAGTTCTTATTGTTGTTATTTTTCTTTTTCATCAAAATGAATTAATCAGGTTTCTGGGACATTTTTGTTTTTTGGTTTTTTTAGACTGGAAGGATGGAAGGATAGATGTAGAATCTGCTGACGACTATTTGTCTGCAAAGTATCCTTCAGTATCCTTGTGTGTTTTTTGCTTTTTTTTGGAAGCTGGAAAGGCGTGTGGTGATTCGCTCTTTATGCATCACTGCTTTGCGGGTTTGCACTAGGCCATTGTTGGGAGTTGAGTTGTTTAAGTTTTCCCTAAAAAAAATTGAGAGAGACTACAGAGCAGGGAAACTAACTGAGATTCTGCCAGATACAAACATGTAAAATGGTGATGACCAAACAACTGGATCATTGTGCTAGAAAAGGCAAGGTTTATAGAAGGGCTCTTGTCATTGCAGCGTACTGAATTTTGAGTATTTAAAAAAAAAAGATTCTATGAGATATTTAATAAGTTACATCCTGCACTGATTTCAAATAAAATAGTGAAGCTTTCGCAGTTCTATCACTTTACTATGAACCTTAAGCAATTGCAGCAGGAGCTTCATGAATCAAACTTAAACACAACAAATTAGAGGAAAATGCTTTTTTTTAACAAAAAAAAAAGCATTGCCTCTTGCTGTATTAAAGTGTGTAAAAACATGTCCATCACCCAGCTCACCTCCAGATACTCCGCTTCCTTTGTTAAAACACACACTGACAGAAAATACTGTACATGATAGAGAACTGAATGACAGGTGGATGGAAAGGTAAGGAGGAATAACACAGTGTTATGACAGAAGGCAAACTGCTGATGTCCATCAGCTGTGTGTTGATGCTAAAATATTCAGTAAGTAAAAAGCGAGATTTAAGGCATTTTTTCTTTCAGTAGATGTTAAAATCTAATGAAAAAAATAATATCTGTTAAAGAAGAGATTTAAAAAAATAGTAAAAAAAAATAAATAATAATAATAATAATAAAGTTGGCCTGAAATCCTTCTTTTGCAGTGAATATATTGAGTGTGGTTTAAGCACAGTAGAGTGAGATCCATTGAAATTTTTTAACACCGCCTTAAAGAATATCGATATTAAAAAAAAAAAAAAAAAAAGAAGTTAAAATGTTTGGCATAGTTGACCGTTGTTACGTTTTGACAAAGTGAGAACTAGGAAGACTAAGAATAATATCTAAACTGAGAAATATGGGACGGACTGGTGCAATTCAATTCAGTTTGTTTATATAGCGTCAATTCGTAAGGTCATCCTGAGGCGATTTACAACAAAATGTAATTTTAATTTAATCATGTGCATTCCAAATGATCATTGTTATCAAATGGCACATTAAGCTCAGTTTGTTTTTCAAGGGAAACCATCAGATTGAATCATTTCAACAGTTTTACTTCAATAACCATTTTTTTCTATTTCAACAGTTGCTCTTTTGTTCAGATGCTCGTTGAATCAACAGCTTTAAAGATCAAATATCTCAGGTTTCCAACATGGAGATGTTGAGAAGTATTTTGTGCAGTGACAAAGTCCAGGTGTCAGAAAGCAATATATATACTTTCACACAGTCCTACTCCACACTGCTTCCTACACTGTGTTAGTCATGCCTCTGCAAGCGATTAAATTTCATTGTTGTTGTTTTTTTGCTGTTGTTTTTTGAAGGAAGAAAAAATGAGATCACCTGTGACAGGTTCATCATCATGAAGGCCTTCTGGAGGCATTTTCTCTGACTAGCCAGCCTGACAGTCAGCGACTCTATTAGCCATGTGTTTTCATCCAAAACACAGAAACCCTGTCAGCCAGGTTTCGAAGCTCGCGCGCGCGTGCACACGCACGCACACACAGGCCGGGGACTGCTGCTGCTGGGGAGTGAAGATTACGCCGAGAAAGAAGTCAAGTGACAAATTCAAGTGGCCAGAAGAAATATCAATTCATTTAGGACCAGTGAGCAGCGAGCCGGCTGTCAGACGGAGAAGGAGAGAGAGATCAAAGGGGTTTTACCCCTGAAATGACAGATGCATTAGAGTTGAGAGCAAGACAGTTAATTTAGTGTGTGTGTGCGTGCGCATGTGTGTTTATTCATTCGGCAGCACACTCTACTGCGGCCATTAAAAAGTCAAAGGCTTCATTGATTAGATGTGCACACTGTGATTCGGTGTAAAATATAACATGTTGAATCACCTTAGACCATGTCGTTATGAAAAAAAACAAAGATCTTTTTGTAATTGCTTAATAGAAGATTTTTATGTGTAAGTTGTTTTTAAAGGTTCCGTTGTGGCCTCTCTGATGGAGCATGTCGTTCACCTTTTGCTTGTTAACAACTAAGGTAGGCTTAAGCTGGGAGTGTGACCCTCAGCAGAAAAGAAAGACACGGGAAATTAAGACTCTTTTGGGGATTTTGAAAACTGTTTTTGGTTAATTTCATGGTCTGAACAAGAAACATGTCAACTAAACTTCAAGTTTACCTTTGATAAACAAATGTATAAACGCAACCCAACAAACATGCAAGTACTAGGTCCAATTAAGGGTTACCGTTGGCAGTAAATATGGCCCACTAAATGTGGTAGTGAGGCTCACACTGAGCCCCACAACTATCATAAATGTATGACATGTGGTGGCCATAACATATCGGCACACAGAGGAACCTGAATGGGTTCGGCTGACTTTGAGCTTTAGCCCTGTCAGGCCCTAGAAGGGCCCGTTATTGTTTTTTGAAACAGGCTCTCCCCCACAAGTGATGGAGACTACAAATGCCCTCGTTTGACGCCAGTACCTGGTCCCACAGAAACAGGCGGGCCAAAGATCCCACTCGGGCCATACGATTTGAGGTCCGTACACGGCCCACCTTTCACACCAAACCTGAAAAACAGAAACCCCTTTGTGGGCCTCCTTTGACCCGATCTGTGCCTTTTGCACTGGTATCTCGGCCCGCAGAAACCAAAAAGGCCACTGTGGCCCTAAACGGTCCCTGTGCTACGGAGGTGACACATGCCTTTAATTCATGCTGGTTCACAAAAAACAAAAAAAAACAAAAAAAACTGGAAGCCCACAAAAACACAGTTGGGCCATAAACATGGGGCCTATACATCCCCTTGCATTTCATGATGATCTCTCTGCTTGCAGATGTGGCCTTGCCACCTCGACCCCGCTTGAGCCTCAAGCGCTCATAGCCTACGTTTCACCTTGGTATCTAGGACCAGAGAATGAGCAACCCGCCATTGCCCTGCCTTTGTTGTGGACTCCCTGTTTGCCATGATCTTCATGCCGGTACTTTGATCTGAAAGCGGATCCGGTCTTGCCTCAAGCCCTCAGTTTCATAAAGTAACTTTTCAACATTATAGTGCGTTCTTTCTTCTGTGAAAAACATCGACTCGTAATTGACAACAGTGCTTTGATAGTTGCTCTCCAGTCGGAAACTGTGCTGTTAAATTAGCTAATGCCAACAGAAGGCTTCACAAAAAGGTTATTTGTTTAATTTCCCTCTGCAAATAACATCTGATATTTAACATTATCATTAAAACAAGTGGCTGTTAAGCATAAGAATGAAAGTCTTTCCATTCTGAGGTGTTAAAGAGAGGCACTCAAGTTGTGAGTAGGGATGTAAACAAATACGGCTTCTGATTAATTGTTTAGAAATGGTTTATTATTTAACAAATTGCATCTGCTTAGCAACCTCAATGGCAATAATAACTAACAACAATAACCCGGTTTAGGGCATCTCTGCTCATCCTCAAGGCAACCCAGGGCAAGAACAGGAAAACAAAGTCCGATGTGGGATGCGAAATGCATTTTATCCGGTTCTGTTTTCAAATAGAATTACTTGAAAAACTCCTGAAGTTATCGCCATAATTGCAGTCATTCAGCCGTTCAAAATTCAAAAATGTTCAACTTTTGTCATTGCTACGGAGCATACGTGCTTCAATATTTGGTGTCTTGCATAAGGATTTTATTTTCCATACCTCAAGCACAATGCTTTCTTAGGTAGGATGCTTTAAACTACTTTGAACCAGTCTGGTCATCTTTCTCTGATCTCTGACAGTCTCATAAATGCTGCTCATTGGGAGATTTTTCTGTTTTCTTTTTTTTTTTTTGGATCATTCCCTTTAAACTGGTGACCGGGGGAGTATTAGCATCAGCAGCAGTTTACTGTTTAGCACCGAAAACCATGAAAGTTTCAAAGTCACACAGATTATAGTTCTCCCTTATTCTGATCCTCAGTTTGAGTTTCAGCACTTTAACATTATCGTATATAATTGCCAAAATTTCTTTTATTCCAGCCATGTTGCTCACCGCTATTTATGCCACCATGTGTACCTAATAAAGTGGCCAATAAGGAGGCATTCTGAAGCTTAATACTTCCTGCTCGAAAGCATCGACTCATTTTGTTGCTCAGCTCTCACTCTCAGTGCCTCCGCCCTGCAAATGGCAAAACTGTGTTTTAATTGGTACTTTTGCAGCCAATCACATGAGATCATAGCATAGCATGAAAACACAGAGGGGGGCAGACATGACAGTCAGGTGGGAAATCTGTCCCTCCCCTCAACCAGTACGCTGCGTTGAGGAAGACCTACTGAGTTTGGTTCCACTTCCTTCTCAATTAAACATTACACAAAACCAAGAATACATACATAAAGTTAGACAAATATACGGCTTCTCATAAATACACTAAATGCAAATGGATGTATTGACGTGCAAAACATTCATATTTTTCCAAGTTAAGGTAAGACATGGGGCTACAGCCGTCCCATCACTAGTCCTGTAAATTCCTTGGCAAACATTACATTAAAGTTAGCATGCAATCCATTGATTCGTACCAGTGTTTATCGCATTCATCTCAAACAGGTAGGCGGTAAGAAGTGGCACTCTAATCCATACTTTATATTTAACATATTGTCACGGTAAGAAACTCATTTAGCCATAATGGCCTTGGGGTAATAGTGAGATCACAGCAACGTTCCCGTGATGGAAATGGTGATGCTTATGGCTAAATCAATATTCATGTATGAATCGTACCGATGTTTTAGAGTCCATTACGGACGCCGTGCAACAGGCTCATTGTGAGTGAAACAAAAGAATTTGAAAGTGTGGAACGCTTTGATTAGGCCTTTTCAAGGTGATCTCAGGACATTTTTTATTTGTCGCTTCATCCAGCTCGCCCCCTCCCCCCGTCTCGTCCGTTTCTTTGATGAAAGAAAAGAAGTGTACAGATGTTGAAGTACGCTGACATGCCCTTGTGGAGAGATTTCAAGCATGATGCTAATAACAATAATTAGCTCCTAAGTGTTTGTGGAGGGGGAGGAAGAGACATGAATATTCTCTCATTGTGGTGGTGTATAAATATGTGAGTATGTGTGTGTTGCGTGTGTGTGTGTGTGTTTTAGGACAAATGGCTTCCCTGTGTCTTTTTAAAAAGGACAAATTAGGCATAATTGCTTGTTTCAGGGTCTGAGGATGAAGGCGGCTTTTTGCTACTTCATTATGCTCGTGTTAACTCGCCGAGAACGCGCACGCTAACACACACACGTGCACACACACACACACACTTTGCATGTGTTTAAAAACACAATATTGTGACTATTTATGAGCAAAACATCAATTAATGTGAAAAAAGGGCTCATTTACTGAGGACCAATGGAACTGAAAGCAACTATTTATGAGTAAAAACTCCCATTATGATCATTTTAAAAGTAGATTATAATTCCTAGTGAGTTCAAGCAAAGATTTGCACCACGACTAATTGGAATGCATCGGGATTGATGCATTCATTTCATGGTCGCAGTGGATACAAAAGAACTGAATCCACACACCACTTGCGGCCATCAGGACTGGGGGGAAACTTTCTGACGTGCAAAGGCATCAGCTTTGATTAACGTTACAGTACGTCTTTCCCGGCTGTTAGATATTTGAGAAATTATTATTAATAACAAAATGATTTCCACAGATTAACCCCATTCAGGCTTTCCTCTTGATCCCTTGGCCCTTCGGAAATTGATCTAGGGAAAGATTGATGGGTCTCCCGCAGTTCTAAAGCATTTGTCCTTGCTGGTCTGTTTCTTTTCCATCTTCCGGTCGCACCCAAGTTACACGTGCAGACGCCAGTTTAATGATGCAACCGTATTTCTGAATGTCACATTGAAACAAAGTGCATTTGGGAAGTTGCTGAAGTAAGTGCGACTTTAAAATCACTTAACATCCAGTTACGTAATTCCTCAATAAAAACAAAGAAGAAAATGCTATTTTTTTCAAAACATACTTCAGTTTTAGTTGTCTATCTTATGACAAATGTTGACAGAAACTCCTGTATAATTTTTAAAACCCTGTTGAAATTGTGGATCCACTGAAAGACCACTCACTGGTCCAATGTTCTCTTTTTAGATGAAATAAAGTCTAGCATTTGATTTGGAAATCAAGATTCCAACAGGGAAGAGTGGAGCGTCTTATAGCCGCTTCCTTATTGTCAGGTCTCACTGCGGCCGGTTAATGTCTGGTTTGGTTCTAGCCAATTTGGAGCGTCTCCTTTGCAGTCTGGTCCTCACTATTTTTGGGCAGAAAGATGGGAATGTGGGCGGGCACTGTTGCTCCGATGATGTTGTCTGCAGCGACAATGGAGAACCTTGAGGTTTTTATGGACTCATATAAACCCAGGTACTTCATTTTGTGCTTCGGAAATTTATTGCTGGCACAAATATAAGGAAAACAATTCCGGCTAGCCGATTAGTTTGCTGTACATACAAATCTATCCATGTTGTGGTACTTTATCTTTATTTTTTTAAAATATGTGTAACCTTTGAAGAGAGTGTAGCTCTGACAGAACGCTGACCACATCTCTTCATTGCCTGCCCATTTTTTTTAGAGAGACGTGTGGTGGCGCCCCCTGGAGCTACTGAAGAACCAACATTTAGATTTATAATTTTGATATCGGAGCAAGACCTAGAGAAACTCCTGTTGCTTGATAAACTACGGAGTACTTAGCAACCCGGAACAAGAATCAGACATGGAGAACCAACATTTAGCCCTAAACTTTACTAAACAGACTGAGAAAAATACTGACTACTTAGCAACCCGGAACATTTTAAAGTGTAGTTTTTCTTTTATTGTACTTGTGTTGTTGTTCTCCTAATTCATGCAAAGCACTTTGAACTGCCACGTTGAGTGCAATATAAATAAAACTTCTTCTTCTACTATGGGTTGGTCTATCACACAAAACCCCAGAAAAATACACTGAAGTGTTTGGGTGAAACATAACCTGTATGCTGCGGTTAATATAAGTTATAACAGTAATGCAATCTTATGGTATTCTAGGCTGCATCAGATATTACAGCAGTGCATTTATTTCTGTCATTTTTATACATGCTGACCTCACAGTGAGTCTGTGGCTTGACAGGCAGCTGCTTTAGGCTCCGTCGGGCGTCAGAGTTACACTCCTTGATAAACGGGACATCGGAGTTCTTTAATGCTCGACTTCAATGAGGCTGGAGTCGGCGAGAGCCTTTAAAATACGTCCGCCCCATGAGGTACGGAGTTAGTGCGCTCAAGTCAAAGAATTGCAAATGTTGACTGAGAGGATATCAGTTAGGCACCTCGGTGACTGCAGGGTCACTGTGCAGATTTCCATTTCCTTTAAGAGCCTAAATGAGCTCTGCACAAACATGAGGAGATGGACGGAGAGACAGGAGAGAAAAAGAGAGAGAGAAGGAGAGAGCGCGAGTGGAGGAGAGGAGCGTCCTTATTTATTGTTCATGCATTTTTAAACAGCAGAGTGCCAGGGTCAAATGAGTATACAGGACTTAACCTGAGGGTGACAAGTAAAGAAGAACGGCGTGCCGGAGAAACGGACAAATTGGACGCGTCAGTCTGAATGCATGAGGAAACTGCAAAGAAAGACCCAAGCTCTGATGTAGCGTTTAATATATCTTGAATTTCGTTTTAAGATTATGGCCAAACCAAGCTCCACTTGTAGAGATAGCGTTACGGCAACCAATGCTCACCCGTTCTGCAATTTGCTATTTAATGCCTTCTGAATTTGAACCTGAAATTCTCGATGTTCAGTTAAAACACAGTTGGTTTGATGTACTTCGTCAACATATGCAAGTTCAGATTAGCAAAAAAAAAGCTGAACTGGTCCCCTCAGTCTTAGACTTACTAATTCTTTAAACCTTATGACCCCTTTATAATGTCCCATTTTTCCATTTGCTTAAGGACAACTCAACATAACCTGTGTATCTTAGAAGGAAATAGGGTCTAAATGAGCCCTGCGGGTGTCCTGACCTTTGACTCTTGACCTTAAAGCTCAAACACTCATACACCAAAAGGCACACCTACACAAAGACAGACTGAAGCATTTGAGTCTGACTGATGTAGTTGAGATAAGCCACCACAGCGAGAGGGCCACAGCTGTGCATGCGTGTGTGCGTGTGTGTGTGTGTGGGTGTGTGCGTGTGCATTTGTGTGTTTGTAAGAAAGAGAAAGTGTGAAAAAAACCAAGACGGTCGGCGTTTATTTGACAAACAGGAAGACAAGATGACTGCAGTGACCTCCTAAAAGCAACTCTATTTTTTGTGGAAAAACACAAAATGGAATTTATGGAGTGAAGCTTTGAGTTTGATTTATTTTGTGTGGTGATAATATTATTTTTTTTTTTTTAAAATCATATCCTCTCTGGACAGCTAGTGGATAAATCTATGATTTCATGTTTTAAAAAAGTACATTTCAACTTAGAGGCTTAGATTAAAGGAGCAGTACTGTGTTTTACATGTGATGGCTAAATCAGACTAGACCCCCAAAATATAGTTTGGCTGTCAAAGGGTATCTGTTAGGAAACCAATCTTAAATTTATAACATATGTGTAACTTTTAAATTGTGACTGTGATAAGAAATCAAAAAATATCGACTAATAAAAATGTGACTCAAAGGACCAAGTTGAGCTTCAGGCTTTGGGAGAGTTGAACTAAAACAACCAAATTTTCAGGGATATGTCCTACCTAAGGCAAACTTAGAGCATTGAAAATGACAGATTCCATCTTTTTGACAACATGCGGTGACTCCTGTCATGTTTTAACACACTATCTGCAAATGGCTGTAATAAAAGCATTTAAAAAACGAAAAATAAATAAGCAGAAATGCTCTGCTTTGATTTGAACAACCCTGTTTATGCACAGGGTGGTTATTAGGCGAACTGTTATTCGCCAAGCCCGTGTCCCCACCGCTACCTCTCGCCCTTACACTCACTGCCACGGACCTGAAGTGTGATTAGAGCTCAGGCTAACCAAAATGGCTGACGCTATTGACTTCCCGTCTGGTTCATGCAAACAGGATGTGACAGATATAATTTGTTTGTCAGCTCACCTTAATTTAAACAGAAGGCTGGAAGTGGCAGAGAAGGAAAGACTGAGGAAGGCGAGTAGTGAGGCAACGAGGGAGTTTCACACAGGCATCTCCGCTGACTAGCAGTTGAAATATGTGTGTGTGTGTTTGCCGTTCCGCGCGCGTGTGTGCAGGAGAATGGGATGTTTGAAAGTTATAGCTCAGTGCTTCGTTTGTTGTTTAGTCGTGTCTTGGCCCAGCAACTCTGGAACAAGGGTTATTTTACGACTGCGGTCATAAATGGAAAAACAAAAATTCCGACAAGAAAAATGGAGAAAGGGCTTAAAGGGGCTGACTTCATCACGAGAGGAC
The DNA here is from genome assembly GCA_903066825.1 of Alfaro cultratus. NCBI lineage: Eukaryota > Metazoa > Chordata > Actinopteri > Cyprinodontiformes > Poeciliidae > Alfaro > Alfaro cultratus. Next base: position 216,961 of record CAEFZX010025258.1, read on the forward strand.
GGTCGACGAGGGGAAACCGAAAGCGGTGGGTGGACAGTGAGATGTCACGTAACCCAGATGGACAGTCAGGACTTGTGTGTGTCTGTAAGACAATCCAGACGTCCGAAAGTGAGAGTGTGACAGTGAATACAGAGGGCTCCATTATTGTTTAAATCATCGATCGCTTCCTTCTCTCCTGCTCTCTTTTCTTGCTGCTCCTTCCCTCTGTCATATACTGTGGACAACGGTTCTACTTTCTGGTATGCTAAAACAGCTTCTGTTTTTTTTTTTTTTCCTTTCTGTTGTGCTACTTATTTTTGGAATATTCAGATTCACCGATTTCTAAATACACATTTGATTATCATATTATCAATTAAATTCTAGCTCGCCGTTTTCCAATATCCCCTCTAAACTACCATGATGGTGATTTAATGAGAAAATGAAGCAAATACACATTTTACCGTGCTGTTTAAACATGATGCTGACTCCAGGTTTGGAAACGCCACCCAAGATTTTATTTCTCTTGTAAAAGGTTTCCTGTATTGTTTTTTTGAAATGATGCGATTCATAAATCACACTTTACAGTTTTTGCATTTCAGAAACAAAAAGAAGAAGAAAAAAAAAACCCATTGGGACATTGTTGCGGGAATCCTAATAATCAGATCGGTCATGCTGAGCTGAACTTTTGGGGAACACATGGACCCAAGACTAATTCTGATTTCTCTGATTTTTCTTTACTACAAACCGGAAAAGAATCTCTTGCGATAGTCGTCCTTACAATATCCGTGTTCGTTCTGCCCTCGCGTAAAGCAGACGACCGAGACACGTCTACGGCTTTTCTGAAGCAGCTCCTTCCAGGTTTGAAGCTGGTGATCCAAACTTTTCCATCTAAAAATCTTCTGACATGTCATTGCTCCGGAAAGTGTCTTAGGTTTCATTTAAAAGGCTTCCCATTTTTGTCAACAAGTGGGCCAAGAATTTTGGGCGACTTCTTAGTTAGACTGTCAGATCAACAAGTATCTAACTTCAATAAATGGAGCAGTTTAAAGACTGAGGCAGAAAAAGTGCGGTGCACACAAGTACATATCGCTTGTTTTTGGCCTTATGAGCACCTGTCATCAAGATAGGATATCTCTTGGTCCGTTTATTGTCAAAGTAACTTAGGAAAACAATGCTGCCCTCTGGAAACTCCCCCGCTTCCCCCCCAGGGTTTTCTCTCATGCAGACTTCAGCATATCTGCTGTGAAATGTACAAGATCTTCCCAAAACATTATTTTGGTATCCAGTTGGCAAGTCAACCTTCCACCACGCCAACACACTGCCACAAGGCTGTGGTTTAGGTTTGTTACCACGGAGACGAGCACAGAGCGACGGTCGCAGTGTGGCAGCGATCCTCGTGTTGGCAGGGCACCGAATGACAACCAGACACGCGCACACACACACACACACACAAACACACACGCACGGCCCGTCTCTCCTCGAGGCTCAGCAGGCAGGGCGGGTGGGCGGGATCTGTGTATGTGTGTGACAGTGTAAAGCAGGCGAGGGTGACAGTGACGTGACACTGGTGAAATAATTATGAGTCCAAAACAGGGCTGACAGGGAGCAGCCCATGCCCTTCAACTATCTGTCAACTGTCATTAAGCCAGAAGTCCCGATGCACACAGCCTGAGGAGAGAGGAGGAGGAATGGGAAGAGGAAAGGAGCGAAAACAGAAACTACAGAGGACAATATGAAACCGGGCCAGAAAAGCCTTGTGTCAGAGGAGAACGCAGATGTTCCGTCCCCGACCGCGGTGTTCCTATTAAAACGGCCTGTAATGACAAACCTTTTTTGGAGGAGTGAAAAAAAAAAAGAAAAAAAAAGCGAGGAACTCTTCGGGACTTTAGTCGTTAGTCGTTTCCATCTGGTAGCAAAGGAAAGTCAATCTGTTTTATATCTCGTTGTTTTCAGCTGGAAATCAGTCTGTAAAAAATAGTATTGTTATATTTGCTGATATCATTATTATTACCATTTCTATGTTGTGGCTAAAAAAAAGTTAAGACAAGCAAAAGTTGTTGGTGGATGACTGTAAAATATTCAGAATATTCACTATTTGACCTTTGCCCTTTTCAGAGCCCGTCAGGAGGAAGCTGTCCGACTGATTCAGCATTGCTCAAAATAATCATCCAGGCGTCGCATTCTTGTTGTGTGTATGCGCCATATAGTTTTCTAATCTTTTGCTGAATAATCTTGATCAGATGACCAATTATCATGAGAAATATGACATGTTTAGATAAATCAATTGATTAATAATCAGGTGTGAGAACTATGTTTTAACTTTAAAAAAAAAAGAAGGTAATTTAGGAATTTCTGTGATTTCGTCCAGTGAGTAACATGGGCAGTGAGACTAGCACATACACAAACGACTCGGTTTGGTAAGGCCTAAAAACATGTTTAGAATCAGCCGGTTGGCATTTGCAGCGTAAACACATAGGGGTCCATTTCATGGATTTGATTGTGTAAAAATGGATGAAGAGAGAACATTTTTTCACACCTTAAGGTTTTCCACAATGAGAATGACGCTGTCAATACGAGTTATTTCACTAAATCTACAATCTCTACGCCAATAAGGACCAACAATGTGGATGCAAATTAGACTTCCTGATCATTTCAAGCTTAACCTAGACCTTGACGGATGCTTACAATCATGGGTTTTGTAATATCAGCACGTGTGGATGTTCAGACTCCCACCAAAAAGCTGATGTGATATTTCCGACGCAGAAAACTGATGATCAAATGTTATTGTTGTAAGCTTGAGATTAGGAGAATAGGCCAGGTTTTCTCCTTTGCCTCATATCCTGTCCATACACACATTGTTTTATGTGACTCTACGATTCCATTCTCAGTGTGTGCGTGTGTGTGTGTGTGTGTGTGTGTGTGTGTGTGTGTGTGTGCGTGTGTGTGTGTGTGTGTGTGCGTGTGTGCGTGTGTGTGACGTCAAAGAGCAGGGTTACATCCTGAGCAGTCAGGACAACAACAGGACTTTGGTTGAATGTGAATGTTGCACTTCAGCAATCTGCAGATGTTTTCTGATTTAAAACAGATAAATAGTCCTTCCTAATTTGTATCCATGTGTTTTTCCTTCCAGGAGAAGTAGCACTTTTTTTTTAATATCCCACACATGGAGTTGATATTTTGAATCGGTAGCTAAGAAAATCCTTAACAGATTTGACCTGGAATGGGGGAAGAGAAAACAAACTGTAGTAAACATTGCATTTAAACACAATTAATCCATGCAGAATATAAAAAAAATAATATACCGTTTTCAAACATCAAAATTGCTTCAGATATCAATATAACAGGATCCTAATTAAGAAATATGGCATACAAACTTAAAATTAATACATCTTTTATTGCAACACTATCAAATTGCAAAAAAAAAAAAAAAAAAAAAAAAAAAAAAACTGGGGGGGGTTTTTATTTAATTTTTAAAATTTGGCTTTTAAGTAATAATAAAAAAAAAATAGAACTTGGCACGGTGTTGTGGGGGGGT